>JALBCR010000754.1:0-150717 GCA_030710515.1 Abscondita cerata | reverse complement strand
GTTCAGTTAGCGATAATTGCTCATCATTTGGGCGGAAATTTCCAAAATAAAAAAAGCGAAGTAAATTATAATTTTTACTCTTCTTTGTGCGTAAAAATTTGGTTGGCACTATCTTCTTGTTTTCCGCAATTTCTCTTCTCAATAATAAATATATGAACTGAAAACTACTGAAAATAATTATGGGAACAGCACAAACGTTCCGTTTGTTGTTCGGATTGTGGAAATCATAAAAGATCGTTTGTCGTTCTGTTTGACTTTCGGTTCGTTGTTATGTTTGTTGCTCGGTTTGTTGTTCAGGTGTGTACGAAGCTTTACAACTTAAGCAACAATTTTTGGCGAATAAAGATTAGTTTGTGATGTAATATTAGAAACACAAATTTATATCATATCAAATTTATGACAACTTAAAAACCAAGAACGTGTATGTTATTGCTAAGAAATTATTAAGGAAAAAGCGCAATTGCAGTGTAAATATTTATAATTAGATATTTTCGAAAGTTTATAAGTCCTCTATTGTAATCTTAATACTTAAAAGAAAATCCTGTCCATTAGCATTATAAGGAAATGGCTTTTACTTTATGAATAAGTTTCAATAACAATAGAATATCCTTGCTTGTTTAATTTACTTCCTTTGAGTCATATTGCTCTAAGGGTTGTTACATTGGTCATTAGAAGTATGTAATAATAAGGGTAGTGTGAACCAATAAATAAAGTAAGAAATGTAAATTCCATTTTAGTTTAAAATTTCAAGTGTTGTGAAAATGCCACCTCATCTCGGTGCTGATTTGAAAGCGCGGATTGTTTCGGAATTAGCGGCGGGCCGTAGCGTGCGTGAAATTTCACGTATGTTAGATATACCAAAAAGCACCGTAGGGCATTACCGAGTAAAATGGAATCTTGAACACACTTTGGAAAGAGCCATCGGAGTGGTAGACCTAAAGTATCTACACGTGCTCAAGATCTCGAGTTGTTTCATTACGTAACAGAACAACTATATGCTACATACTCCAGGGCTATAGATACACATTTTCCCGGATGCCGTATAACTGCCCAAAAAGATTAAAGGAGATGGGAATAAAGAAGTATAATGCTGCTGCGAAAGAAGTTCTCAGTGACGAAAATATGAGACGTCGTCTGGAATTTGCAAGGCGATATGTGAACGAACCTTTGGAATTTTGGAATCGAGTGATTTTTAGCGACGAAAAACGTTCAATAGCCGCAACGATGGACCACTAAAAGTTTTTAGAATGGAAGGAACTCGTTACGAAAATAATCACATATGTCCTAAAAACGAAGTGGTTATTTTTCTGTGAATGTGTGGGGTTGGGTTAGCGCGCGGGTCCAGGAGTTTGTTGGGCTATCGATGGACGTCTTGATTCTGCTGCGTATTTAGATATTTTGGAAACTATTATGAAACCTTCAGTCGAAGTGTTTTATCCAGACGAAGATTATATTTTCCAACAAGTAAGTATTCTTATTTCACTATACTTTCTCCAAAAATAGTTCGGGATCTGTTGAATTAACATTTTCATAATGTATTTTGTTGTTAAAGGACAACGCCCCTATTCATACTTCGCGGGTTGTGCGCAATTGGATACGAGAAAATAACTTGGAGCTGTTACCCTGGCCAGCAAAAAGCCCAGATTTTAACATTATCGAAAATGTTTGGGCTCGAATACTTGCTGTTATCCGAAGACAACAAGGGCCAAATTTTATACCAGTAAACCGTAATGCACTAATTGCAGCCATTGATACCGCATGGGAAACGATTAATATTAATTATATTGATACCTTGATAGCGTCAATGAGCAGACGCCTCCAAGAATGTATCAATAATAATGGAGGTCACACCCATTATTGATTTCTTATATTTATTTATATAGTAATACCTTTATTTAAAAAAAAAGTTTTCATTTAATTTTAAACTATAACTTGGTATCTTAATTATAATTATGTAATAAATTCTTGTCAAAAACTAAATATATACGTTGACAATAAGAATTGCCTTTTTTATTTTCACTTTTTATATTAACTACAGAAAAAATGAAACGTCATAAAATATACATTTTGTAAGGACTAAATATTATGAATAGAGAGTTTAATGATTTTTTTTAATAACTTACAATAATTAGTAGGTTAGATTTATTTAAAAATAAGTAATAATCAGTCAACCCAAATAACCATGTTTAGTTTTTGATTTAATTTAAAAGTTATTGCTTGTAGACGTTTTTAAATCAAAATTATTTCTAATTTTATTTTGTAAACATTTCCTAAACAAAATTTTGATTCGATAATTAATCGAGCTATGGTGTTTAATTAGCGATACCTTCAAATATATTCTTTAAAGAAAAAATTAAGTAAGCAACGTAAATTACCTATTTTCTAAAACGTGCTTAGTGTAATGATTCATTCTACAGTCCTTCTATAAGATAACCCCTGCTGAGACTACCTGCTGTTAGAATTGTAAATGATACTAACTGAATTACAAAAAATGTGTAATGTTTTCAGAAATTGTAAAATTTTATTGAAAACAGATAAACAAGTAACCCTTAAAAATTGAATTTTTCCATATTCTTATGAATAACCGTGTAACCATATAACAAAAAATACTATTCAAATAAATAAGTTTTTAAGTAATAAATAATTTTTCATTAATTAATTTAATTAATTCAATAAATACTTCCTTTATAATCGTATCAATAATGTGTAAGTACATCAAATTTCAGTAAAAATATTCACATAAATGAAGTTATTGGTATTCAATGACAAAAATCTAGAAATGAATAAGAAAATACAATTTTAGATATACAATTTTACTTTCAATATTCTTTCTAAAAGTCTCAGGGTGTGATTTCCATAGCAAGATGATACACGTATCTATTAAGATCAGTTGATGTCTCAAACATTTCTAGAGAAATAATACATAAAATGTAGAAAAAACGTCTATACTTTATTTATAATTCAGATCGCCATAAACGTACTTAAATTTTCTAAAATGTATTCTAACTATAAGCAAATTATTTGAAATCGTTTTTTTCAATAGGAAACTGCATTTTAATGACTATTTTTTTTTAATTTTTCACCCACTTACATGTTCGATTTAATTAAGTAGATATGAATGATTTGAACATAATTAAAAACTACTTTGGAAATCTTATTAAAACAACCTTTATATAGGGTGGAGCACTGCCAACCAATTATTCGATAGCATTAAAACGACACATAATGTTAAAAATTCTATGTCTTAGAATATGAATATGTCAAGATTATTCGAAACCACATTTTAAAAATACTTCGGCTTGTACAGGGTTTTCTAGAAACACGTACCATATCAAAGTTGGGTTATTTGAAATTGATCACCCCGTATTTTTTTCTATTTTTTGTATTGTACGATAAAAAATAATGTATGTTCTTTAACATTTCCCTATACCTACTTACTTCCGTTTCTGAGGTAAATCGATTTTACCTGACTTGCAAACCCTCCAAAAAAATGCAATAACTCGAGATATTTAAAATTTTGATAGTTTAACAATTTACGATGTACTGGAGTCTAAGTTACCTGTGAAATATCCGCAATATGGGCATTATCTTGCAACCTTCAGTTTTAAATATTTACCTTAAAAATATTTTTTTCAGAAAAAATAAACGGAAATGTGCTTATGAATAGTATCCCTGGCTCTAAGAGTCAGTCGAATTACGCACACTGGTCACAATTTACTGATGTTTAACAACAGAAACCGTTGTTTGGTACATCAAAAATCAATCGTACTGTAAACACCGACAAACTTTAACCTGTTAACTAAGAATATAATACAAATCGCTCATTATTTTTAGAATTTTTTAACAAAGTTTCCAATGTTTACAGTGTCATCGATTTTTGCTAAAACTAATAACGGTTGCTGTTGTTTGTGACAGATGGGCGTGATTCGACTGACTCTTAGAGCCTGGCCAATGTCATGTGCACATTTCTGTTATTTTGTTCTAAAAAATTTTTTTTAAGGTTAATATTTAAAGCTGAATTGACCTATACATTAAAAATGTTTGCAAGATAATGTTTATTTTGCTGATATCTCACAGGTAACTTAAATTATTAAACTAGCAAATTTTAAAATATCTCGAAAACTATCAGAGTTAGGGGTTGGTAACCTTAATATCGCTTAAAAGTTAACTAGTTTCTTATTCCAACAAACTACTGGAATACAGGGTGTTTTATTTAAGTTAAGCAAGTTATTTAAGTTTTAAGTCGTTAGCGTTATGCGGTAGTATTTAGAACACTCTGTACATCATAACATAATAGTAAATATTGCAAAAGAGATGTTGAAGGCTCTTAGTAAGATGGTGTAAACCAAAGTTGTTTGTTCTTATTTATCTTGAAGTTATTGCATTTTTTGGAGGGTCTGTAAATCAAGTAAAATCGATTTATCTCAGAAACTGATGTAAGTTGGTATAGAGACATGTTAAAGAACATACATTATTTTTATCGTACAATTCAAAAATAAAAAAAATACAGGGTGTTCCATTTAAAATAACCCAACTTTGATATAGTACGTGTTTCTGGAGCACCCTGTACAATGGAAAATATTTCTAAAATGTGGTTTCAAATACGATATATATATGCCTTAAGATTTCTTACATTTTTTGTCGTTTTAGTGGTACAGAATAATTCGTTGATAGTGCCCCACCCTGTACATAATAAAAATACAAAAAAATGAAACTAAAATTATAGTATTTTAAAACACTTTCAAAGAAGTTTTTGAGGTGTTAAAATAACTGAATAAGAATGTTGTGTTCTGTTTGGTGACAATTTTTTACAAAATATTTCATTATCGATGTTTAATGGAAATAATGCCGGTTATAAATGAAACAATTTTAATTTCATAAACTTTAAAGTAATAATAAGTTGGTTGCGACTGAAATAGTAATCTACTAAAGCAACTTTACCGTCAGATGTGTAAACAGTCACAAAAATTGATTCTTGAGTTAATGCCTACTACGCGTTGGTCCTAAATAATCTGCGGTAAATTTGCAAAAAATTGTTAAATTTTAAACGAAAACCGAGAAATCACTCTGATTGGTCTCTTCAGGAGTAAGAGAAATTCAGTGTAGGTTCACAATTGTACAAGATATGATTTATTACCTAAAAGTGAATGCATTTTCGATTATACATTGGTTGGTGACAATGTGATAAAACACAGTATTAAAGAAGTTCTAATACATTGTAATGTTATATCTCAACATATTCTTATTAGTAAGACTTTAAAAGCAATAAGTGATTTAATCACAAGAATTAAATTTGTCACAAATGAAAGGGAACCAAAATAAGTTCAGTTTACATTTATTAGAAGTGGTATCAATTCTGCAGAATTTTTATTAGTAGTAATCCTAACCGACTAATTAGTCAGTAAACTGTTGAAAAAACAAGTGATAGTCAACTACATTTGCAGATTCCTCAAGTAATGTCTCTCTACACCAAGGTTGTAGACATCCAAATGAAACTTTGGCTACAATGGCGATACAATATTTTTTTTTATTTGTAGTGGGTCCGAAGCTTTTGGAGAAACCAATTTACTATTTTATTAATTTACATCAATAATAAAAAATTAGATCAAAGCGTCATAATTTTTAAACCATAAACTTGACTGCTCTTTTCTAACCTAAATTCAAAAGTCAGTACTTATTATAAGTAACAGGTACTAATCTAAAACAGAGAACAAAACTATCACATGACAACTGTTGTATGACGAGAGGAAGATACTTGATGAGATGATTACATTCCAAATAAAAAGGTCATATAAACAGATGCTTCGGGGATGTTTAAGTTTTGACTATTTTCTTGGTTCTAAGCAACATATGCTGTAATTTCCACTACTTTTCACAAATGAATTTTGTAATTCAATGCTTTAGTGATATTTCTTTTTTATATTTTGTGAATCCATAAAATGGTTTTCTCTCGAAATTATTTACAATATTGAACTAAAAGCACAAGCTCACTATAAATATAACAAAACACATTCTAATAACAAATTAGACGATTCCAAAAGATTCAGAAAATAATAATATAGAATGTTTCAAAAACTAAAAATTCAATCGCAGTGCAGGCTTACTTGGAAAATTTGGACCTGTGTCAATGTACCGGGTGAGTAAATAAGAATGGCCATCGGCCATATCTTAGGATTGGATTGTAATACAATTTTGGGAAAAAAAATTATAACAAAAATGGCCACGAGAAACACCTGGAAATTATTTATAGAGTTGTAGGTCCGCCGCTAGGGGGCGCAATTGAATACCATAAATTTTAAAATCCAATTTTTTTAGAAATTGCCCAATTAAAGGGCATTTTAAATACGATAATCAGATTCTACGAGAAATCCTGCGTACTATTTATTTAACAAGTTTTAATCTATCTCTTCAAATAAGAGGTGGGGGAGAGTGGAAACCTTGTTCTGAAAAAACGCCTGTAAGTCCGATACTGCTTGATCGATCTTTGCAAAATTGGTCTTGTTAAAAAGAGCTCGTTTCCACCAATATAAGTGTTTTATACTCAACTAAACGTAATCAGTAATGTGCACGTTAGAGGGCGCTATTTGTTTTTTTTTATAAATCTAGTTATCTTTGGATAATATTAAATAGAACCATGCAGTTTTAACAATGGATTATAAAAGTAGATCAAAGTGGCCACAAAATAGTGAAAACCGCATGTCGATACCTTTTCCCTTTCCCGAGATATCTTAAGAAAAGTGAAAACGGTGAACATTTTTTGTCAAACTTAAAGTAGGCTGGTTAACCTTAACAAAATTAACAAAATTAATAGTTTTATTCGTGTTAGAAAAGCCTTGCATTGTTCTATCTGCAATAGGCAAACATATTGTCATACTATTGTTACCGTCCCTGCTAAAGGGCGTTATCTAAAAGTTAATTCTTGTTAACTTTTCGTTTGACGTAACCTAACAATTAAAAATACTTAAATGACTGAATGATTTCAATTAGATCTATTTTATTGTAAACATAAAAAAAACACCTCTTTATTTTCAAATCACCGCCATACCAAAAATACACAACAACAGTAGGTGATAACTTTTGCTACATAAACCTTCAGGTATCAGTAAAACTTGCTATTCGAAACAAAATGTATGTTACCAAACAAATCTGAAAATAATTTAACCAATCTAACAATAAACAATTTATAAAAATTACAACAAACAGTTATAGAAAATGTGATTAGTGCCGCCCCAGATGTTCAAAATGTCGTCCATCATTTTCAATACAACATTCCATTCTCTGGCGGGTGGATAAGACGGAAGTTTCAATTTCTGCCGCTGAAATACTGTGAATTGTCTGTTGGATTGTTTCACACATTTCTGCTCTTGTTGTGGGTCTGTTGGCAAAAACAAGTTCTTTTATTCGCCCCCACAAATAAAAATCTAAACATGTCAAGTCGGGGGATCTGGCTGGCAAATGAAATAAACTTCCACGTCCTATCCATCTGTCAGGGTATGTATGATTTAAAAAATTCCGGACATCTCTAGAGTAATGCGCCGGGCACCCATCATGTTGGAAAACCATATCACGACGAATTGCCAGTGGTACGTCTTCTAAATGCAGTGGAAATTCGTTTGTTAAAAAATTTAAATATCTTTCCCCATTTAGACTTTCGTTAAAAAAATGTGGTCCGATTATTTGTCCACCTAGAATACCGCACCACACGTTCACAGACCAATGACCCTGATGTTGGACCTCCGCATCCAGCGGGGATTTGTATCTGACCAATAATGCATGTTATGGCGATTTACAGAACCATCACTATGAAAAGTTGCTTCATCTGACCACATAATATGTGACAGTATTTCATGATCGTCTTCTATCGTATTTAACAGCCAGTTACAATAATCTAACCTGTGATCGAAATCTCCAGCATTTAATCCTTGGTGTAGGACTATGTGATATGGGTGAAATCTAAAATAAAAATATTTCGTTTATAACAAGGAAAAAATTATTCAAATGCTTTAACTCGTGTTGTGCTTTTACAAAACTTTATAAAGATATCCACTAGAAGACAGTACCTACTAATATATTCAGCGGCGCGCAATAAAAGTCCAAGTCGCCCCGCGTTTTCAAGTCACCCCACTTTACAGTACTGACTATTAAAACTTGCACTCACGGAAAATATTAATAAAAGTTAATACAATTTGTAGGTATGTAGAAATTTATAAAATAATTATAGTCACCTGTAATCTCTTAGCATATTTACAACGGTGGTTTGATTTATTCCCAAATCTCTGGCTATAGCTCGCGTGCTTAAATGAGAGTTAATATTTATATAGGCCAAAACATTTATTATATTTTCCTCCGTCCTACCTCTACCACGTCTTCGATACACTGGAAGATTAACGCTTCCTGTAGTACGCAAACGTTGAGCGATTCGACGAAAAACTCTTCTGCTAGGATGTCTTCTATTAGGATACTGCAGCTATAAACTCTGGAAGCAACAGCTGCATTCCTCATGCATTCAAAATAAACACCCAACATGTCAAAAGCTTCTTCATTTGTCAAAATCATATTTTTCTAATTATTATATCGAAAATGATTAAAAAATAACCTGGATAAATTAATAACTCCAACAACACTAATAATTTTTGACGTATATGACATTCTCGTAGTAATCATAGCCTACTTGATTTCAACGTTTAATGGTATTTAATAACTACCTACTGTGTAACTGTTAAAATATACCGAATATGGTCATTCTCGAGCAATTTTCATCATATATAATACAAATATAACATTTTTAAAATTTGCAAGTTGATAGTATATATGATAAAAGTTATCGAATGGCAGGTTTTACTGATACTTGAAGGTTTATGTAGCGAAAGTTATCACCTACTGTTGTTGTGTATTTTTGGTATGGCGGTGATTTGAAAATAAAGAGGTGTTTTTTTATGTTTACAATAAAATAGATCTAATTGAAATCATACAATTGTTAGGTTACGTCAAACGAAAAGTTAACAAGAATTAACTTTTAGATAACGCCCTTTAGCAGGGACGGTAACAATAGTATGACAATATGTTTGCCTATTGCAGATAGAACAATGCAAGGCTTTTCTAACACGAATAAAACTATTAATTTTGTTAATTTTGTTAAGGTTAACCAGCCTACTTTAAGTTTGACAAAAATGTTCACCGTTATCACTTTTCTTAAGATATCTCGGGAAAGGGAAAATGTATCGACATGCGGTTTTCACTATTTTGTGGCCACTTTGATCTACTTTTATAATCCATTGTTAAAACTGCATGGTTCTATTTAATATTATCCAAAGATAACTAGATTTATAAAAAAAAAAAAAAAAACAAATAGCGCCCTCTAACGTGCACATTACTGATTACGTTTAGTTGAGTATAAAACACTTATATTGGTGGAAACGAGCTCTTTTAACAAGACCAATTTTGCAAAGATCGATCAAGCAGTATCGGACTTACAGGCGTTTTTCAGAACAAGGTTTCCACTCTCCCCACCTCTTATTTGAAGAGATAGATTAAAACTTGTTAAATATATAGTACGCAGGATTTCTCGTAGAATCTGATTATCGTATTTAAAATGCCCTTTAATTGGGCAATTTCTAAAAAATTGGATTTTAAAATTTATGGTATTCAATTGCGCCCCTAGCGGCGGACCTACAACTCTATAAATAATTTCCAGGTGTTTCTCGTAGCCATTTTTGTTATAAATTTTTTTTCCCAAAACTGTATTACAATCCAATCCTAAGATATGGCCGATGGCCATTCTTATTTACTCACCCGGTACAAGTTTGCCAAATCCTGACAAGGAAAAAAACATCAAGTGCCGTTCTAAGCTGAATTTACTAGTTAACACGGTGAACTACGTTCACATTCAAAACACTAAAACAGCTAAAGAAGCATGGGAAAAGCTATCAAAAGCTTTTCAGGATGATGAATTAACTAGAATCATTACGACTCGCTAATAAGTTAACGTCGGTTGGTATGGAATTAAATGACGAGTGGGTTGGAACGATCCTTCTTGCCGGATTACTAAATCGTTTTAAACCGATGATTATGGGCATCCAAAGTTTTAGATTGACAGTAACAGCCGATGCGGTAAAAACAAAATTATTACAAGACATTTCTATTGTGACATCCAATTCAAGAGATAATCTGAATTCTGCTTTATACGGTCACAGTTCAGGTTCCAAGAATAAAAGAACATTTAAGAAGAATTGAAACTCTGAAAAGAGCAAGACTGATACGAAGTCATACAAAGGTCCTAGGTGTTTTAAGTGTAACAATTATGGACATATAGGAAGATACTGTTCTAATAATAAAAACGCAAAATCTGAGAAGAAAAGTGTTGATACGTCGTTATTTGAAGTATTTTCAATGGAAACGTCAGATAATACCAAATATTTTCTAAACAGTGGTGCATCTTGTCATTTGTGTATGAACAATAAAATGTTAATTAACGCAAGAAAAACTGAAAATATGACAATCACTGCTGCTAATAATGACATATTGATGATAGATACTGTTGGAGATATGTTATTGCAAGTGATGATTTCAGGTAAATCCTCGAAAATTAATGTAAAAAACGTTTATGTTCCAGAACTAAAAGTTAATTCGCTATCAGTTAGCCATACTGTTAGTAAAGGACTTTCTGTAGTGTTCAATAGCGATGGAGCAAAAAGTGTTCAACAGTAAGAAACGAATCATTACATCTGCAGCTATAGTGACAATTTATTCAAATTATACGTTTCTAATAGTATGTGTGCGTTATCAGCCAAATGTGATATGGCACTGTGGCACAAAAGCGCATGGGTCATTTGAATTATGATAGCTTACGTAAATTAAGTGATATTTGCAAAGATATCAAACTTTCTAGTGGAAATATGAATAAAGTCTGTGATATATGTATGTTAGGAAAAAGCCATCGTTTACCTTTCTCAAGGAGTCACTCGGTTTACGAAAATTGTTTACAATTGATGCGCACATTCACGCACCGAAAAGAACAAAACTAAGGTCAAGATCTACTCCTTGTATTTTTGTAAGATATTGTCAAGAAACAAAAGGTTACATATTGTATGACCCTCAAAAGAAAATTATCTTTGTATCAAAAGATGTAACATTCTGTGAAGATCAGTGAGGCAGCTCATTGTTATAAAACACTTTGTAAGGTACCGACAAAAACTTCTATTTGCCCCCAAATTAATCTGATGTTGTGGACAATCCTTGTCGACAAGAAGGAATCATTGTCATTGACTTATATTAGATCTCCGGGAAGTGACGTACAATTTGACACTGAAATTAGTCAAACTCCCTGTTTTCAAACAGCCCCTGGCATGCAGATAGGTGTTTAGAACGAAGTGGGATGCAAGTGGTACGGTAACGAGTCATAAAGCGAGGTTTGTTGTGAAGGGGTTCGCCCAAAGGACGGGAGTAGATTATAATAAAACATTCTCGCCAGTTGTCAGGTATAGCACCATCAGATATCTTATATCGCTGGCTGCGCAGTACAATATGGAAATTGATCAGATGGACGCAGTATCCGCATTTCTTCAAGGCGACCTGGAAGAGGAAGACTGTATGTCTCAACCCCCTGGTTTCGCTAATGGAACTTCAAAGGTTTGTCGACCTCGAAAAAGTTTGTATGGACTTAAACAAGCAAGTCGAATATAGAACAATAAATTGGATGCGGTTTTACAGGATTTTGGTTTGATTCAGTCGAAATTTGATTCATGCGTTTATTTTAAAATAACCGAAAAATTTATCAAAATTGTAGCTGTCTGGGTAGATGATCTGTTAATATTTTCACACCATAAAAAATTGAAAGTACAGGTCCAGTTACAACTCACAAAATCATTCAAGATGACCGATTTTGGTGAAGCCAAATCATCTTTAGGTCTTGAATTAACTCGGCAATCAAATAAAATTTGGATTAGTCAGAGGAATTATATTGAGCAAATTCTCAAACGGTTCAATATGGATGATGGAAATTCAGTATTTACTCCAATGACTTCCGGTGCGAAATTTTCTAGAAGTCAGGAACCGCACAACAGACGAAGTAAGAAAAATAATGAGAAAAATTCCTTATCAAGAAGCTGTTGGCAGTCTTTTATTTGCGGTTCAAATTACAAGGCCAGATATAGCGTTTGCAATTAGTAGTTTGAGCAGATTTAATAACAATCCAGGCATGTCATACTGGGCAGGGGTAAAACGGGTATTGAAATATCTCCGTGGAACCTCTTCATATAAATTAGAATTCGATGGTTAGAAAGTTGGACCCATTGATGGATACTGTGATGCCGATTGGGCTATTGACTCAGACCCACTAAACGACAGTCCACAGTAGCCCTCTCAACAACAGAGACTGAATATATGTCAATGTCTTCAGCAGCGCAAGAGGCTTTATAGTTAAAGGGTCTTTCTGAAGAGCTAGAGCAGTTTTCAAAGAGTCCTATTCAAATTTTCTGCGCCAATCAAGGTGCAAGAAATCTAGTGTTGAATGGTGCTTATCAGTCAAGAACTAAGCACGTTGATGTAAGACACCATTTCGTGAGAAAGTGCAGACTAAGCTTCTTTCCTTCCCTTCACGTACATATAAACCAAAAAGATTATCACCGACTCTTTAACTAAAGCCCTTAATTTGGATAAATTCAATGAATGTATCAGGTGCCAAGAACTTCGCAAATAGGGAGGGTGTTAGACAAATTATTTGTAGAGTCATGGGATGGTTGCTTTTTGTTGCGTGTTTTCATTGTTGTTTTATAGATTTACTGGTTATTGTGAGTTTTGGTTGATATAATTAGTCTTGTACTTATGTCGTAGTACGTTTTTTTCTTTAATATACAATGTCTTGTGTTAATACAAATTCAATCTCCAACTCATAGTCTCTCAGGTAGTGGATGAAGGATGTGATCTATACTGATTTCTTAAAAGCATTTGGTACTATAGCTCATAATATTAATATCAAAAAATTAAGCAATTTTCCTTTTGATAGTTCTTTATAAGTTTTGATAAATTCATACTGAAGTGATCGCACTCAATATGATAAGTACTAATAATGATTTTCAATCCAAATATTTCGTTGCTTCAAGGATCGCATTTAGTTTTTGATATTCATTAATGATTTGGCAAGCTCAATTTCTTGGTCTAAGTTCGTTTTTTGCTGACGATCTCAAAGTTTTCTCTACGATTAATACGCTAAAGGATTGCCTTCGTATTGGCCTGTACTTAAATCAAGACAAATCTGAAGTAATATCTTTCTCACAGAGTAACATTACTCATTCATATTTCATCGAGTCTAATAAAATGTTAGGTTTCATTATCAGAAATTGTAAAACTTTTTAAAATGTTGTTCTTTAATTTGGTATCCTATTTACGATAAACACATATCTCTTTTGATGTCTGCCCAGAGAAAGTTTCTAAAATTTTTATTTTTTAAACCCCATGGATCTTATCCTGAAGGAGGTTACTCTCAAGAAGAGTTACTCAACGAATTTAAACTTCCGTCTCTTAATAAAAAGAGTATAGAAATTAATCTTAAATTCCTCCAAAATACTATCCATAATAAAATTGATTGTTTATACCTTTTAACCAAAATAAATTTTCGAATAAATTCCAAATCTACAAGAACCTTTATGATTAGCATCGCAAAAAGCAACACTCTTTGTAAAGCGCCAATTTTAATTATGTTAATAATTTTAATTTGTTTTGTCAAAAAAAAGATCTTTAAATGATTTTCATTTATTGTTAGGAAAACTAGAAAGTGTTGGATTTTCTGATTCTTTACTCCTGTTATTTACATCGTACCTACACAATCGAGAGCTACGCGTTGAGCATAAAGGTGCTGTATCAACTTCATTTATTTCTACTTCTGGAGTCCCACAAGGGTCCAACTTTTATTAATGATCTGCCATTAGCTCTAAAATGTCAAAAATTATTGTTCGCTGACGATCTAAAGATTTTTAGCCAGATAAATGACGTCAATGACTGCTTGCAACTGCAACATGATTTAGACATGATAAGTACATGGTGTATGAGTAATAAGTTACATCTGAATGTAGGTAAATGCTCCGTTCTAACCTACACAAGAACGCATAATCCGCTGCTCTATAACTATTCTATAGATAACTTGACTTTAAATCGTGTGTTCAGTATTAAAGACCTTGGTATTCATTTTGACAGCAAATTACTATTTATAGATCACCTTAACCGTATATTCCTAAGAGCTAACAGAACCCTCGGCTTTATTCATAGGAACTGCAGAGAGTTTACAAACATTCACTGTGTAAAAGTGTTATTTTATGCGTTTGTATTGCCTATAGTTGAATACGGATCACTAATTTGGTATCCTACTTATAAAATTCATATCAATAGTCTAGAGTCACTACAAAAAGGTTCTTAAAATATCTTGTTTATATTTCATCGGGATCATATCCAAGGCACGATTTTCAATACTCTGCGGCTCTTGCTAATTTTAACATGGTTTCTTTAAATACTCGAAGAACTCTACTGAGTGTTAGGTTTCTTTTTAACCTAATGCGAAATAAAATTAACTGCCCACAATTATTAAAGAAAATAAACATTAACGTACCGCGATATAATATTCGAAATTCTTTCTTTTTATACAATCCCTTCGAGAACTAATGTTTTGGTGAGCAGCCCTATTAATATCATATGCAGTAATTTTAACGTGTTATGTGGCAATTGTGACATTACGACAGATAATTTATCATTTATTTTAGATACTGTAAAAACAATGTGTGAATTCATAATTACCTATTAGAAATGTATCTTGTGTTCTCTTTTAATTTATTTATATTATTATACTTATTTTTCTAGTTTGGGTAACTACCCGTTTGAAATAAATGCTTATTATTATTATTATTATACTGTAGAATTAATTATCTAGGTTAAGTTTTACTTTAGTTATTATTTTTGTTGAACAATAAAATTATTATTATTGTATTAGAGTTTCCTATTTAAAAAAAAATAGTAAATTAAGGTCATAAGGTATAGTCGCATTTTTGTACGATTCTACCAATATTTGTGCCATTGCTTACAAAATGATTCATAAAGTTCAGAATTGCTGCATAAGATTAATATTTGGTTGCAGAAAGTTTGAAAACTTTTCTAATGCTCTCGTTGGCTCACAGTAGATAAGAGAAGAATTCAAGGTGCTGCATACTATCATAAAATTGTCACCTTGTGTATGTATTACATGTTATTTGATGTTTAGAAGGACTGACTCAATTTCTTTATATAAAACCATCTTAAACAATTTAATAACAAAGTATTAAAACTGTTACTGCAAGTGCAATATTCTACAATTTTATAGCATCTGATTTAAAATTATTAATTATTTTGATTTTAAGTTATGTATGATGTATTAAAATTGTTAAACGAATACAAATAGAAAGAGTTTGTCTAATCAATTCTGCTATTAACTTTTTTGGCCTATAAAGGTATTTATTATTACTCTCCGACAACATCAAACATTATTTAATCATGCTTATGAGGTTTAAACACTATATGAGACAATTAAATTTTTTTAAATACTTATTCCCTAGACATTGTAAAACCACCAAACGTATTTAGGGATTATTAAATCATTCAACGACCACATACCCATCCGGTACATGCAGATCATATCTAATCTCAACCGACGATTCAATATCCTATAAATGTCATCAATTCAATTCAATTCCATTTAATTCGCCAAAATTATAAATCGACAGGCATGTAAATTAATCCCACACGTATAAGTATTAATGATGAAGCATCATATACATTTTTATGGATTTTATTCAATGGAAGATACAGAACGGCGAAAATATCTAACAATGCACAGTATGTAATACACAAAGTGTTCCATTTCATACAAACCTGATTGGAGCACTTATTTAATAATAATAATAATCAACTAAATAAAATGTAAGATTACACAAAATTTTATAGAAAAACCGTAAATTGTATATAATTAATACTTCGATTATTTAAACAACCATGTAAAATTAATGCTTATTTAACCTGCCTATAATAATTACAAACCTTGTAAGTTAGTTCTAATTTAGTTATTGATTCAACCGTAATGAACAAATATGCTGATCATAATGTAAACATTATTTTCCCGAGCTTAAAAGCAAAGCTCTTTGTATTAAATTACGTTTGTTTATTTAGATTCGTATAATGCAACATTCTTAACTACCACCTGGATACTGAAATTCATCCTGTAAAATGCATTTAAGAAGTGGATTCTGGAGAAAATACTCTATTAATGATATCGAATTTAATGCAGAATAGAGCTGCAGTATTTCTATCAGTAAATAATTAAACTTCCATAATTATTTTACTTAAAAATGGGTGGCTTCAATATTTAATTCCTATTAAATTACTTTTATAACGTAAATTTGAAATAATCATACTTTGATCGCCTTCTACAGAAAAGTTATTAAAATATTCTTAAATTTATTTCCGTTATTATAAATAACAAAAGTAGATTTATTGTTGATGACAAAATGAAATATCAATTAATTAAAGCTTTAATAAATAATAGTAATAATTAGTTGTTTTTTATTAAATGTTATATTTTGTACTGCCACAATGTTTCGAAAATAATGTACATAAATGAATTAAATTTAGTTTTGCATAAATGCAACTAAATTTGTTGATTCGTATTAACACCACCACAGCTGGTGTGCAATACTATTGCATTTAAAAACTTTCATAAATTTTCATTGTAAATAATAATATGTTGCAAAAGCACAGTAATTAAATGCTAGCACAAATCATTAAATATTGGCTTTCGCACATATGTTATAACATTTATGTGAGTGTCTAGAAAAAAAGAGAAAAAAAGAGAAAAAGATACATAGAAAATTCTATAAATTAATATGTAACCTGTACATTAATAAAATTTTTAATCAATATGTTTGTTATCAGTTAATTATTTAATTATTGAACATTTTTAATGTACGTACTTTAATTAATTTACACTCGGTAGCGCAATTGTTTGAAAGAGCGTTGTGGTTCGACAGATAGTAGTAATAGATCAATTAAAAATAAAATAATTAAGGTGGCACTTAATTTCACATGGCACGTGAATTTAGAATTCGAAGAATAAATTAGAAAACTTGGATGGAAAAAAAGACAAAATCTTTTTCCTTTTTGCCAATTTTTTTCAATTACTGAAATTCCAATAAAATAGATACTTCCACAGAAGGGAGTTCCAACCAAATGCAAAGTTCCACAATCCCACTGTTAGTATCTTATGCAAACAAAACTAAGTCGCAACCAGTTGATAAGTTCCCTACGAAACACCAATCCATCATATTGAATGCAGTAAATAAATTAAAAGTTTCCATCAACATTTTTCTGTCGAGTACGGAACTTGTCGATAAAATAATAAATAACCATAGTAAAATAACAATTAATAGAAAGAAGATAAATATATGCAGACTAGTTACACCAACACATAGAATTATTTTTTTCAACGTCAGTCCAACGATTCCACACGCTGTTTTCGAGAATGCTGCAAAAATTTAGTATTTCATATCATGTCCCCTATGTCCTTTCTGCGAGCTTCGATTGTCGGAGAGGAATACAGCCATGTTTTGAGTTTCAGGCGACAAATATACGTAAAACCAGATGATACTCTAACATTACCACCATTTATCAATATTACTTACGATGGTACTGAATACAGAATCTTCGTAGCTTTTGACGAACTGGGCTGTTTTCTTTGTAAGAAGCAGGGCCACATAGCGGCTCGATGTCCTAACTCACCCGCTGTAAACATCATTCTAATTCTAACATCGTCCACGACAATATTCTTACTGCGGATGGCGACCTACGTGAAGAGGTAAGCCGAGAAAGTAGTAGTTCATCTCCCAACCAGACCCAACTAGATGATCCAATCACTGTACTAATCCATGATCCCAAGTCGAAAAAACGTCCAGCTACTAGCAACCTGAGCAGCCCGCCAGTTTTGGAAGAGAGAAGTCTAGATGTATCGAATGAACCAGAATATCAATTTATTGTTCCCAAAACAAATAAGAAGAAAAAACCAAGACAGTCCCTACCTGAGACAAGGTCCACTAGATCCGATTTATTGGAATGTTTATCACCTATAGCCGACCAGTTAAAACCTACTAAAAATACATTTTACAAAATAAAAACCTTGAGATGACTTATGACCAGCTATTACAATTTTTTGAAAATACTCTTGAAAATCCTGATCCCTTGAGCGTGGCGAGAAAATATTTCAGTGATGCACAAAAAGTACTTCAAACTCTGAAGCTGATTTACTCACACATGACTTACCCCACCTTGAAACCTCCAAGCACTCGCATTCAGAACAAGATTAAGAACCAACTAGCCAAAGAACTACTAGCAGAAAACGACACTCTTGAGATATCCGATATCGACGCAGAAAACAGCCGAACCAGTAATTAAATTCACTCTTCAATTGAACATCAATGGGTTTTTAGCCCATCTCCCAGAACTATAGCTATATCTATCAAAACATGTTTGTCAAATTTTATGTTTCCAAGAAACTAACTTTGTTGAAGGGAAAACTCATAACTTAAAAGGTTATTGTGGTTATCACTTAATAAGATCAGACGCGAACAGAGCTTGTGGTGGAGTATTCATCTACACTGCGGACAATATCGTCCCAAGCCGAATTCCGCTAACTACTTCTCTGGAAGCAATAGCAATTACTGTTGAAGCAGCGCTTACCTTTACCATATGCAAGATTTATGTACCAAATAGTAAGAACTTGCAATACAAAGACCTTCTAACGTTCGAAGTGTAAACGCTCCTCCTGTGTACACACTTCCTTAACCCAATTTCGCGGGCATTACTTTGTATTGGTTTCCGGCGTTGTTAACTTGAAACTGTCCACGATTGGTCCGCTGCATTTGAACGCTTCCGGAAAGCTTGTTCTGAATCAACCGTTCACGAGGGAGAAGATCAACCCTCATCTGAAAATTTCCTCGTTTGATTACCCATCAGGCCGATGGTAAGAGATTCTGAAACTCTTCAACGTT
This sequence comes from Abscondita cerata, assembly GCA_030710515.1. NCBI lineage: Eukaryota > Metazoa > Arthropoda > Insecta > Coleoptera > Lampyridae > Abscondita > Abscondita cerata. The sequence goes on along the minus strand of JALBCR010000754.1, from coordinate 131,662 downwards.
TTAAAAACTTTATTTTGTAGGTAAAACCTACTATACCGCATAAAGTAGCTCTTAAAATTTGCTAAAAGGTTGTGCTTCACGTGAACTGTTCAATAAGCACGTCCTGCATTTTTCAGGCTAGGGGACGCTTTGAATAAGGTATACGATTGCCCTCGGGGTTTATCTATCGCTAACATCCCTATGTTTATTCTAGAGAGGGTGGTTTATGTCTTCCTATTACGAATATATTCTCTTCCGGTTGTTCCTTCGTCAACTTGTACGGCTATTGCGGGTCTACTCATGGCTTTTGGAGGCGTTGTGCCGAAATAGCTACCCACCAATACTCCGTCAGATTCGTAGACCACGGTGGAGGCCCATTCCGAACCGTTAGTACCATTGAGGGCAAGAGTAATACTCCTACTGCTGCGTGGAAGGTCAGAGGTTTTAATATCTTTTTAATTGCGCATGAACCTGCAGTCGACCTATCACTCAAGTAGAAGTCACCCCTTGACACCAACTATCAGGCGCGAACGTAGAAAATTTATTGCGGATTATTTGTCGCTCGAATGTGTAATTGCATAATATACCTAGAACGTTAACTAGTTAAGAGTATTTAATACCTACGTGGTGTATAAGTCGTGTAAGAATTTAAACCTCAATCTTAATTAAGCCGAACGCATTTAGTTCGATTAATCCTCCCGGCACGAGCTCGTCCCCGACAGGCCAAATTGAACAATCGTTTAAACTTCGCGGTGACTGAATTAGTCTTAAAACTTCCCTTACACGTCTTCCTTAAATTCATGTAATCTGTAACGTTACTCAGTACCATAAATCGACACATTCTAGGTTAAGTTCACCATAGGCGTACCTTCAGTACGCGAAATATCAATTGCATATACGAGACAGTGGCGTAGTAGTGGTAAATATTTGGGTAATTCTCTTTACTTTAACTTGTAATTCTATTAACTAATTGGATTGTTCTTCCTTGAGGAGGGGCACCAAAAACCATTAAGGCGTTTTATCAGGCAACGTTTCGTGCAGCCGAATGTGCACTTCTTCGGCTGCACGAAACGTTGCCTGATAAAACGCCTTAATGGTTTTTTGGTGCCCCTCCTCAAGGAAGAACAATCCAATTAGTTAATCATTTATAGGTTGTAATTCTATGTAGCTCTAGTCATTTTTGTGTTACCTGAATGTTTAATGCTGTACGTTACCAGTTTTAGCTCGTGTGTATTCGTAATATATCTGTGTCTATTTAATGCTGTGAACTATCACAAATTCGTTTGTGCATTGGGGTGAATAAATATTGTGTGAAAGCTTCTCTGACTTTATGTCGAATTCTTTCGTGATTTGTTTCCCTTTTTAGCTGTTAGCTGCTGACCTTTGGTTCTGGGTCAGATTCTTCTCTCCAGCGTTACGCAAACCTAGCGCCCTACCTTTTTAATTTTTTTTTCTATAGGTTCTAGGAATAACGTTGACTTTCCTAACCCGCACCCTACTCTCCACTGAGGGGCATACTTTCCTAACAACTGACCGTAACAACCTCAATGACCTCCTTGCCTAGCTTCCCCCACCTAGACTTTTAATCCGCGACTTTAATGTCCACAATGTTATTTGGGGTTCCAACAGAACCGACGTCAGAGGTTTTACTGTTGAAGAGTTCCTGAGTAATAATCAATTAATTCTTCTGAATAGTGGAAAAAAAACCAGGTTCAACGCATATTCCGGAGATTTTTCGGTGATAGACATCTCGTTATGCGACCCGTCCTTAGCAATTCATCTAACCTGGACCCCAGCAGATAAACTTTATGGTAGTGATCACATCCCTATAATGATATCCAACATTTCAAGTTCGGAACCTACAATCAATTCCTCTTTTCAGAAATGGAATATCGAATCCGTGGATTGGTTTGGTTTTCAAGAGTTCATTTCACATGGTCTAGATGAAGGACAGTCCATCTTCAACGTAACAGACATGGTTACCTATTTCTCTTTCATCATATTGGATGCTGCTCACCGGACAATGGGAAAGCGTAATATCCATATTACCGCAAAAAGGAGGGCACCTTGGTGGAATAATTCGTGCAGGAACGCTATAAAAAATAGCAAAAAAGCTCTTTATAAATTGAAATGTAAAAAAACTATTCAAAATCTCTTGGAATTCAAGCGTTTGCGCGCAAAGGCTAAACACATCATTAGAGAAAGCGAACGAGAATCTTGGAAACAATATGTGTAGTAAAATAATAATATTCAGCGGCCTTACATATTGACAACCAATGAATTTCCGACAACGAAGGAAAGGCTAATGCTTTTGACAAATATTTCAGCTACAATTCTAGTAACAAGAATTATACTAAAGAGTTTCTGTTATACAAGCAACATCAAGAACAAGAGCATCTATCCCTTGAAGATGTGTCATCTACTTCACTACATTCCACAATTTCTCTAGAAGAACCAGAAGATGTTCTTGCCTTCTGTAAAAACATTTCTAATCCTGGACCAGATGATATTCCATACATATTTTTAAAGCATCTCTCTCTCAATGCTACAAAATGTTATTACTGATATTTAACAAAATATTCTCAGAACATCAATTTCCAGTACAGTGGATTCAAGGTGTTGTACTTCCCCTTCAAAAACCAGATAAGCCAAGATATAAAGTAACACCTTCGAATCTCGCGGTTTAATATCTAACATACAAAGCGGTTTTAGGAAATACAGATCAACAACAGACAACATTATCAACCTAGACTCAGAAGTTCACGAAGCATTTGTAAATGGTCAAACAGTAGTTGCTGCTCTCTTAGATAGCGAAAAAGCCTATGATGTGGTTTGGCGTCATGGTGTAATTAGACAACTCCAGAGAATAAAATTCGGAGGCAACATAATGTTCTTTATAAGCAACTTCTTACAATCCAGAAACTTTTACGTTAGAGTAGGGTAGAGCTCATCTAGTACACACTCATCACAAAATAGCCTCCCACAGGGTTCTGTTTTGAGTGTAACCTTGTTTTTACTATCCATCAACGACATTTTATCCAATATTAATTCCCCTGTTAAAGCAAGTGTTTATGCCGATGATGAACTCTTATATATGAAAGGCAAGAACATCGTTTCAATTCAGAAATGTCTCCAGAATACACTCAATAAAATAAAAAATTGGTCTAATACTTCAGGGTTTAAATTTGGAACCACAAAAACCCAATGTATAACGTTTTCGAAAAGTCGCTCAACGAGTGAGATTAAGTTGCACATTGGTGGATGTATTTTACAAACAGTTAAAGAAATGCGTTACCTTGGAGTTATCTTTGATGGAAAACTCACCTGGAAACCACACATAAATCACCTGAAAAAATACTGTCAGCAGCCTCTCAACTTACTCAGGACAGTTGCTCATCGTGGATAGGGCGGCACAATGATATCCTGATGAACTTGTATAGATGTTTAATTTGATCAAAAATTGATTACGGTTCCATCGCCTACGATGCATCTAGTCGTATCACCCTGAGAATTGTCGACAGAATTCAATCCGCTCCTTTGAGGATAGTATTTGGTGCGCTAGCAACGAGCCCAGTTCAAAGCCTTCATAAGAGAGTTGCCATTAAATCTACGTAGGAAATACCAGTCCATATCATATTTTTCCGCTGTATTATCGAACCCTTCAAACATCAATCACCAACACTGTATCAAGACACAGTATAAACAAAGATTTCGAGAGAAAAACTACAAAGATTTATCATATGACGAAAGAGTAAAGAAAACATTGCATGACCTTTTACTGCAGTTGCCTATCCCCAGTAATATAACAGATTACTCCCTATATCCAGCACCATAGATTCCTAGCCCTTTTCACGTATACACCTCTTTGACATCTTACAAGAAGTCCTCAACTCATCCGATAATACTTCATCAAGCGTACCTAGAACTCATATCCACATACAATAACCACAAACTTATATTTACGGACGCATCAAAAACAGATAATGGAATCGGGGCGGCTGTTAAAACAAATGAATATAACTATAAATTTAAGTTACATCCTTTCACCACAACATACAATGGAGAACTGCATGCTTTACTTCAAGCAGTCAAATACATTCAAACGTGTCCTAATGGAAATTTTGCAATATGCAATGACTCACTTAGTTCTTTGACCAGTCTGAAAGAATTAGGTATATATAAACAATAATATCACTAAAGCAATACGCAATTCGCTCCATAACTTACCATCGAAAGGATCCAATATAAATTTCATATTCATCCCATCACATTGCGGTATCCCTGGGAATGAAGCATCCGATGAATTAGCTACAACAGTCGCAAACTCTTAAACGAATCTATTCAGTATAGCTCGCCATCATACAACGATATTAAAACCAAGTATAGAATAGATATCACCAACTACTGGAACAGTAAATGGTATCAGAGCGCAAAATTCTTGAGAAGAATAAAACCCACATTATCACATAACCTATCACTACCAACAAAAAGGAGACTTAGGTTAGGCCACACAAGACTCACACACAGTTATATTTTCAAAAAATGTCCCCCGTCAAGATGTGATACATGTGACAAAATACTTGATCTTGATCATTTTATCTGTAACTGTGTCCTGTACAACTCTTCAAGAATCTCGTACCAGATCCCAGACAATGCGTTTGTTGTATTAAACGGCGCCACTCAAGATCTGCAGAAGACAATGAACTTTTTGAAAAACATTTGTATTTATCAAAAAATTTAGTTACGTAATTGTGACTGTGCTATCATATTTATTAATTTGTAATTCTGTTGCTTTCCCGCTAATGGCCACAGCTGCTGAAACGGACAAAATAAAAAAAATAAATAAAAGAAAACATTATCACATTATCCATTTTACGTAGGTACAAAATGTAACCACTTCGCCAAAAAAAAATTAAAGATATCGGCAAAAATTATCGAAAAAAGGTTAAATATTAATTTATTGTAAATTGTAATACTGCTTTGACCCGACAACTATGGAGAAATTTTTCTAGTTAAGCGAAATTAAAAAAAAAACTGTTTTCTGAAAACAAAGCAAACTGTCTAATTCCTCCACAGTGCTTTGAAAAAGAAATTGTTGTAGCTTCCTTTTTTTGTACACATTACCCAACAACTGTTATTTTTTTTTTTGAACATATCATTTTCAATGTGGGGATCTCTAGCACATGACTTGTCTTTCTCTAGTGTGTGATATACTGAATGCTTAACAAATTTCCTATGTAAAAAACAATAAAATTATACAAATACTAAGAGAAAATTCAAATACAATTTGGCAAAAATTATATCTAAGACAATTTTAGAACCTAATTCAAAGAGCGTCTTAATATTAAACTCACCCTCAACGAGTCCCGCATTGCTGATTCAAACTTGGATAAAATCTCCCTCACTTTTCTCCCACTAGTAAGGAACATTTTAGTCACTCATTACTCTTAAAAAACTAGTACTGTTAATAAAAATTATTACAAAATTAAATATCGTTTAAATTATATGCTTGGATACTAACAAAACCATTGTTTTATATGACTTTATGACTCGCTTTAAACGGATCGCATTATGATTATTTTCATTTATAACAAATCAATTTAATTAATGTTTCGGGATCATAGCATTAATTTGTTTGTTACATTACTCGACCATTTTAAAAGTTTCCGTAACGCTCGTGATTCAAATTATTCTCTTGTAACGTTGACAGCATTAGATATACCTTTGAATTCAAGAATATTTAACTTTTAGATATGATAATAAAAAAAATGTTTTTTTAGAATAACGTACTCTTCAGAACCAAGATTCTTGTAAATGTAAAAATGTTTTCAAAATATAAAATAAAAATATAATTTTTAGCGATGCTTGTTATTGAAATGTTCATATAATGATTCGCTATAAAAATTTGTTTTACATCCCAATAAAAATTGTATTAAATGGTTTGTACGACAATTAAAAAACATTGTTACCAACCTTTTGTAATAAGATTTTTAACAACTGTATAAATGACAAAACTGTTGAAAATAGTTGTTTTAATACTATTATTTTTTTGTATCTGCAAAAAGGTTTCTCCAAAGAAATTAGAAGAAGAGCGGGATCATAATCATCGTACTGGGTAATTTAGGGAGCATCAAAGTTGTAACTTAATTTTTTTTAAATCACGTTATTCCTTTAGTGTTCGTAATTACGATGTTTATTTTATTATTAAACAATTATCTACAACATTCGTTGGAAAAATTAAGTTACTGCCTATAAATAAGAAAAAATACATTTCTATCTCAAAATCTGCAAGTGAACTTGGGTTCAATTTCTCAGGATTTAAAATGTAAATTGTTGTGCTTAAAACAATGCGACGTATAAGAATAAAGGAGGTTTTAGAATCTATTAATGTGATGGGTACCACGTATTACTAAAGAATTAAATATATCGCGTGTAATTGCGTAAATTTTTAAAGTAAAGTAGCCGAGTTCAATATTGCATTTAATTTGGGGCTGTACTACCTAAGAAAATTTGGAGGAGTTCAACGATTTGGGCGTCGAGATGTCTCTCGTACGCGGAAAATGACGTAGAGACAATAATAATGACCAAGAAACGGATCTGAAAGGCAAACTGAGAAGCCAAATGGTGAATTTGTCATCAACATAGCTAAACCATATTCTAAAACAATTCAACTTCAAAAACTTTCATAAAGATGTTGGCGACAATAGTAGGTAAAGAAAATCCCATTGTTGCACCCGAAACCTGTTTGTAAAAGTTATCGCTGAATTAAAAGTAAGTAAAATTATTTTCATATTTACAGGGTGTTACATATTACCAGATTAAAACAAATATACTTTTTATAATAGCACACCCTATATATTATTTCAAATTTAGATTAAGCTCATATCCCTAATACTTCCAATGTAGGGTTGTATTAAATTATACAGGATATAAAAAATGTAAACAACGGTTTTCCTGACATCATATTTATTAGATGTGAAGTCAACATTAGATACGTTGTAGGAGAAAAACCACATTTATGAAAAAAATGTGCACCGCAAAGCAATTTGTAAAGTCGAATTAAACATTTCAGTATCGGGCAACAATAGGTAAATGCACCTAACTGGAAAGCGGTTATACGAACGCTACCTACTATACTACGTCAGTACGTCGGGACAAAACTAGGTATCGTGCGTACAAGTTCCACAAAGCCAAAACAAAATTGCGTTTTAGAAAAAAATTGTTCAAACAAAAGCTATATACAATTGAATTTCCATCAATTTTTCTCCCTCAACTTCTTTTGTATAATTGATATTGGTGGAGATATTGATACAACAAATAGTGTCACGCGATTGTTATAACACAGTAATTACTTATCGAATCAAAAAATTGTTTAAACAAAAGTTATGTGTAAATAATTGCAAACAACTTTTATTTGAAGCAAAAAATGTGTAAAATTAATATTTTTCTAAATATTTTAAAAATTCGAAAATTTCTGTAGATTAACGTCCCTATTGGCTAGATAGATTATGCTCAAGAATTAATCAGATCTTTTTTGTATACGGCCTAATTTTTTTTGCTTCTATTCCGTCAAAAAAATTTTTTTTTTAAATTTTCGGATTGGAAACCGTTGCATAACTCCCCATTTATAAGATGTGAAGTAAAAAAAAAAAATTCAACCGAAGAATAAACAGAGACAATGTTTAAATTAGTGATATACATGCTTACTAAATGTTATTAAAGATAAATAAAATATTTTAATTAAATATACGTTTTTTACAATTAATTTTATTGGTACAAAAGTTATTCGGGATTATTTGAACCAAAGTTGCCTAAATAAAGTAAACAAAACAGCAAACTCAAATTTATTTTTAACTGTTAAATTTAACTAGAAATTAATTAAGTCGATGTAAAGCTAAAAGTACAGCAAGTTTGATCGTTTATGTTCTAATGCAATCGAGAACCTTATTAATCCGTATTCGTAGTATATATGGAACTTTGGCCTGAATATTAGTGTTAGAAACTACGTAAAGTAAAGCTAGCATCTTGCTTTCAAAGTTTGTGAATAATTAAATTTTGCGCTACGGAAACAAAATTTTAAAAGAATTTAATTAAGTCTTACTTTGTAAATCTTTAAATTATTATAAGGTAAGAAGAATCCGCATCCGTACGTTAATATTTTATGCATTAAACCTGATAATTAAATCAATTTCTTGGTTATCGAATTAAACCAAATGTTTTAGATCTAAATTTCTTAAAATGTTAATTTATTTATTACTTGTTTAAATTTTCACAATACGAATAAATTATGACACTAACTATATATTCTTCTGTCGTATTATACCAGTATATCAAACAATGATAGAAATATTGGTAGATAAGCGCATATAAGTCAATAAATCAAAGTTTCTTTATACAGGGTGATTCATAATTAGGACATAGGCTAAGGGCGGGTTATTTAGGCTAAAATATGATCATAGGATTCAAAATTCCTTAATAAAATATTGCTGTGAAAAAAGATACAGGCTGTTAAATTAAATTTTTTTTTTATTTTTTGTTAATAATTTCACTGTAAATTTATCAATTCTTATCAAAATCGGTAGAGGCATAACTTTAGACCAAGAACATTATTTTATGTACTATTTTATAATTTGTCGTAGGGCGCGCCACGTGAATCATTCCTGATGATGGAATCGACTGGTAATTTTTTTTGAGAAAACTTCATAGTGATTTTGATTAGAGGATATGACGTAAACATCATTTCTACACAATATTGGTACTCCTGTTTAAATACGATAATTGTATCTGTTTCCAAGAAAAACAATTCGTAGTGTCAGAAGGGGATTTCAAATATTACTTCATTTATTAAGGGTACGTTTTGGACTGTCAGATAATTATGCTTTTCTAAAGATTCTGATAAGAAATGATAAATTTACAGTGAAATTATTAACTAAAAATAAAAAAAAATTTTTCATCTGACGTATTGTATCTTTTCCACAGCAATATTTTATTAAGGCATATTGTGTCTTATGCTCATATTTTGGTCTAAATAACCCGCCCTTAACCTATGTCCCAATAGTTATGAATCACCCTGTATAAACGCCAAATCATTAAGAGTTATTTGTGTATTAAGGTTGTAAAGTATGTTTCTTTCGGATCTCTTATTGTAAAAATAAATTTTTAAATATTAATGGAAGCAAAGTTATGTTAGTAACATATTTATTACTAAAAATGTCAATGTCAATATGCTACTTTCCGATATTGTTATATAATTAAGAAAATATCGATAGATGGCATCACCTTAGAGCAACCGAAAATGAAAGCGCCCAGGAAACACATATTTTCCGGCAGTTTTTGTGTACTAAAAATTCACTTTTTTTATGGTTATTTGTGAATCAAGGCCAAAAAGAGTGTCTTTTTTGGACAAGTTTGAGATTAACGTCTAAGGCGTAGACGAAGCCAAAAAGTAAACAAAGACAAAATCACACTTTTTGGAATGGTGAACAATAGTAATTTACATTAGTGTGTGGAAAGTGGTATTTTACGGCGCGACAGCTTAGTTTATTTTTAAAACGTTCCCACATAGCAGATAAATCAGCCACTACTTTACCGCATAGTAGCCGTACTTTACCGCATTATGTGTAAAAATCAAGTTTCGAGACAAGTATGAACAACTGAAAAATGTGCTTTACATTTCAGAAGGCCAAAAAAATTGCTTCGGATGGCAAAAAAGTTACTACATGTACTGAAATTGCTTCTTGAATGTTGAACTCATTTCTTGTAAAATCTTCTTTTTTTAGCAATAGAAATTTTATTTGAAATAGAATCTTCCACGTAACCTTCTGCTACTGCGATTGATTTCCAATTACCGTGCATTTTAATAATAATGTATCTGCTCCTGAATCTGAATCTGAGTGTGGCAGATGTTTTTCGTAGACAATGGCTACTGTATTCCTTACTGTTTGACAAATTTAAGTAGGTCGTTATTTTGCATGGCTGTGCTGCAATGGTATGATGCCCTACATTTTGAGCAGCACACATTTTCCGTTGTAATATTTAACAAAAAATTGACAAGAATTCATACCCTTCGGTATTTTCGACAAATTGATAGAATCTCGATTGAGTTTTCTTTTTCAGAATTGCAAACAGTAAATGTACAGTGCGTTTCAAAGAATGTCATCACACTTCAAATCAAGATAACTCTGGAAGTTTAAAAGATAGAAGGATGGAACGAAAACTAACATTTAGGGTGGGAGTCCAAGTTTTTTTTTACACACATTAAAAAACAAAAGCGACTCATCTGTCAAACTTATTAATATAACTTGTATATTTTTAAACGGAACACCCTGTATATTTTTATATTCTTGAATGCACCATTCCATTCTGAGTTCAACGATATAGCACACTTGATACTCAAGCGTTGATTCATTTTACTTTTTACAAGTTTAGAAAAAATATTAGCATTGTTATAAGCTTTGGAGAAATGCGCATCCTATATAGACGAAAAACGACACAAAAGTACGACAAAACGTAGATGGCTCTACCGTCGAAATGCGACGAGATTTTCAGTTTCCCTCTCCTTTATTTTATGTCAGCTCCAGCGTGCCTGCTTTGATGCGCGTTTCTTGAATAGATATATGAAGGTGGTTTGAGGTTCGAAGTTACTTCATAGTTACAAGATACTGCATTGATTATAAGATTAGTTACAGTAATTTTTGTGACAATGAGTAAATATGAATACGTCAGTTGCACAAATAATAAAAAGAACAGCGTAGATGCCGTAGATATACGTTTTTTTTTTTTAAATTTCTTACAAAAAATGTAAAGCGTACAAAGCGGTAGCAAAAAAAGATTGTGGAAACATTGTTATTGTGGTTACATGGATATTGACACTTTAAGAAATAAGTTAATATGTTAAAAACTGTCGAGAAAGATGGTAAGTAAATTACTATTATTTTTATTTACCCACTGAAATAATTTGTTTGGCTTTTTTTTTAAATTCTAAATTGATGAGGTAAACATTATGCTTATGCATTCATGTAGCGTACGTATATAGCGATCAAAAGGGTTTCTAAGAAAATTAAAAGGTCTTTTCACAACTTTTTTGTTATTTGTTATTGGAACATTCAAAGTTGTCATTAGAAGGTACTAAAAGTTTTGTGTGTAATTAATTTTGAAAAGAATTGACTCAGCATATTTTTTATCAGTGAATTTATGTTATTTTTTTTCTTCTTAGAATCAACTTGCGCGAATTACAACCGCGGACGTTCTTTCGATTAAAAAAAACCCAGCAGATGCATCTTTTCCAACTGAGTCCGAAGCGAATAAATTGTTTATGTAAATAATAACCACAATTACATGAAAATACATAAAAATGAAGTTTTTATCATAACTTGTATTGATGCAAATAAATTTTGTTTCTTATAAATTAAATTGTTGTTTTATTGAAGTTTGAAGCAAAATTTAAAAATAAATTTAGTTGGGTGCACATTTTTTAATTTTTATTGTGCAGATGCAAGTTACTTATTTTGCGATAAAACCGAACGGCTTTGGAAACTGGTGAGTTTGATTCTTCAATCATTCTCGAATCTAGACACTGATGTTGCATTTATGCTATGTAGTTACAGAATCAATGGTTACAGTATTAATCGTTCGTGGCAGCACTTTACAAATTAACAGTTCGAATTCGTTGCTTGTGGTAGATGTAGTTATGAAAAAACATTAAGGCTTATGTATCTTTCGAAGTATTTACGTGTAGGCTTTCTGTTTGAATAATTAATTCACATTCTTTGTGTAATAAACTAATTACCTTTCAGTTGGTATTAGGGTTACCTATCTTACGAGAAAATTTTCTAGTTTGGTATTTTAACATTTCTGTAATCTGAGCTACCTTAACATATCTAGAAAATAAACTTTATTCTTAGGATGCTCGCGATGTTGATCCCTTGAGAAAAGGAGACACTGTTCAAGTATTTAAATCGCTAAGATTTCGCTCACAATGCGTGAGCTTCTTCAGAGCGGCTTAAATTGATTCGTTTTTTCATTAATAGAAAACTGTGTGTCATTTAATTATTTATTTATATATTTAACATTTTTATTTAGTAAAAATGGTAATGTTGTCCTTCTCCTTTCTGCCCAATTAATTTTAAAATCTTCAACAAAATTTTGACAAATAAACAAAAAAAGAATTCTTCATAAATAACAAGAAACTTAAAAACAATTTCAATAATTCTTCTACACCTAAACCTACAATTTAAATATAAATATATACAGGGTGTCACAATATATGTAATACAGCCTGAGAGGGGTTATAGAGGGCAATAAAATAAACAACTTTTTTTAGAAACATTTTTATGTTAGACAAATAGTTACGCCAAAATAGCGCCCCAAAGTCAAAAATTAAAAATTTTTAATGGCTTTTTCACAGTCCTAAAACAATTGAAAAATAATCAATAGTATCTTATAGTATGTTTTTGACTATGTCCAATTCAAATTTGACAAAAATTTTGATCTAGAAAAATTCAAAATGGCGGATTATAAATAAATAAAAAAAGATGGTGCAGTTGATTATTGAAAATTTTAAAAAAATGGCCACGGTCGATTCTTGTCGAAATACAAAATATCAACCAATTTTGATGAAAATTTACAAAAGTGTACTTTAAAATATTATTAAATGTAACTGTCGAACAGATTTTTATAAACTTTAAAAATAAAAATTTTGTACGACTTTAAAGTTAAAAAATTTAAAAATTAATGGCGTTCAAATATTATGAAATTTTGCAAAATGGTCTCTAAACTCCCCTAAAACCAAATGAAATGTCAAAATAAAATTTATTTAATTTATAAGCTAAAACTTTAGCATGACTAATTTAATACCTAAATAAACAACTTAAAATAATAGGAATTGTGAAGGCAATCACTATGTAATTGTAATTTTCACAAATAGTTTATAATTGCGTAAATATTAATTTTACCCGTGTTAAAAATATTTAGTTTTAGTTTAAAAAAAAACGCCACATTTCACAATTCAATTTGACTTAGAAACTATTCTTGCAAATTTTCATTGTAGTCAAATAACATTATTTCAATTTCTTAATTTGTCAGTCAATTTTAACAAAAATTCCAAACGTGTATCTACTCTAAAATACCACAAGCATAACTGTCAAACCAATTTTTATAAATCTCAATTCAACCATAAATAGTATAAAAAATGTGGGATTGGTTAACTTTTCTTGCAGATAAAATCCATTTTCATTAGAGATAGAGTTTAGAATTAATACACTTATGATGGACTTGAATTTTCAGCTACGTTTCGGGAAAGTTTATATTTCAGTTTACTTCATCAGACTTTTATTGAGTTATAATAAGAATCGTCTCTATTTAATACAAAACATGTAACTATCACAATTATTACAAAATGCGCTAATAACAAAAGATGAAAAAATGTGATTTCTAGACTGCACAAAATTAATAACATTAAGTAATTGTATAAGTTATAAATTAAAAATAAATATTATACTAAATAACGATATTTACACTAACGAAGGTATTTAAAAAATATTGTTCTTTCAATCTAATGAAACTAGAAATATTTTCGAAGCCTTCTTTTAAAATTTTTATCACGGTTAAAATATTTCCTACCTTTAAACAACCAATAAATGCAAATTATGATCATATCTGAGTCACCTTTGTCGCCTGTTATTTATTTAAAAAACAATTGCAGTAGCTAACATTAAGCATTGTTTTTTGCATTTAGTTGTTTGTTTATAATTTTTATTAGTTTTGTTTTTGTTAGTTGTGTTGGTTTTTGTGATTATTTAGCTGTTTGTTTATTAGTTAATTCATTTCATTTAAATAATTATAAGTTAGTTATTTCATTAATCTTATTTATTAAATTAATTATAAAAATGAATTATTCTAACGAGGAGATGGCAGAAATGATTGTTATTTATGGAAAAGCAAAACGTTCCATATTAACTAATCATAATTTGTTTCAAAAAGCATTTTTTAGGATCTGCTGGGCGTCCACGAGTAGCTAGGACTGCTAACTTTAAAGCAGAAGTATTACGTCGCGTTGAAGATAATCCGAGCACAAGCACGAGAGCAATAGCGAATAATTTAAACTCAAATCACAGCACTGTGTGGAGAGTCTTGCATGAACAACTTTTGTATCCCTATCATCTTCATTCCGTGCAAGCATTATACCCAGGTGATGAACATGCTCGAATAACATTTTCTCGTTCGATTCTTTGGCGCTTGCGTGAGGATAGACATTTTCCTCAACATATTTTATTTTACGGATGAAGCTTCTTTTTCAAGAGATGGAGTTGTTAATCTGCATAACCTCCACAAATGGGATGAAGAAAATCCTCATGCTTTTATTCAAAGGAGCCACCAGCGACAATTTCGAATAAACGTGTGGGCAGGTATTATTGGTAATCATTTAGTTGGACCTTATGTTTTACCAAACTTACTGGGAACGTATACCTAATTTTCCTTCAAGAGGTGTTACCAGAACTGTTAGAGGAAATTCCTTTGCGGTCACGTCAACGCATGTGGTTCCAGCATGACGGTGCTCCGTCTCATAACTTTGTGTCAGTTAGAAACCATCTAAATAAAGTTTATGGGCCACGATTGATAGGGAGAGGAGGTCCTGTTGCGTGGCCTGCAAATCTCCAGATCTTACGTCACTCGATTTCTTTCTTTGGGGGGTTTTAAAAAATATTGTTTACGACGGTACCCCAATTGAATCCGAAGAAGAGCTAGTAACGAGGATGGTTTTAGCATGTGATCAAGTTCGCGAACAACCTAGAGTAATACAACAAGCCATCATAACAATTTCAAAAAGATGTAGACGTTGTCTAAGAAATAGAGGAAGGCATTTTGAATGATAAAAAATGACTATAATATGATAACCAGTTAATAAAAGTCTGAAAAATTAAATTAATATAATATAGTATATACATATTATCTACAATAGTAAAAAGATTAACAATAGGACAAAACAAAGGAAACAAAAGTGTGGCTGCAATTTTCACTTATGACTGCTTAAGTAGTGGTTTAGTTTTACAAAATAACTTCATTTTTAATCGTCAGCACACGGTACAGGGTAATAGTGATTTTTGTAACATTACATTAGACTTTACTTCAGAACATTTATATTACTTCATTTTCGTAAAATTGTTAGACCGGAATTACAAAGAAGTAATTGTAATTTGTATCAGGTTGTTTAATAGTCAGGTATTATTTTAACCATTATAAAAATTAAAAAAAAATTTGTAAATTTTCATCAAAATTGGTTGACATTTTTTATTTCGACAAGAATCGACCGTGGCCATTTTTTTTAAAATTTTCAAAAACCAACTGTACCATCTTTTTTTATTTATTTAGAAACCGATAAAACCAAATTTTCGTTTAAATCAAATTATTACATCAAGTACTTGAAAATTTGAATTTTTCTAGATCAAAATTTTTGTCAAATTTGAATTGGACATAGTCAAAAACATACTATAAGATACTATTGATTATCTTTCAATTGTTTTAGGACTGTCAAAAAAGCCTTTAAAAATTTTTAATTTTTGACTTTGGGGCACCATCTTGGCGTAAGTATTTTCTAACATAAAAATTTTACTAAAAAAAGTTGCCCTCTATAACCCCTCTCAGGCTGTAATACATATATTGTGACACCCTATATAATTACAAACGATTAATCACGCACAACGGTTTAGTTCCACGATTTTACGACGTAGTTAAAGTATATAAAGAAAGCCATCCTTTGAGACCTATTTTATTTTGCATTGGTTCTCCTACGAGTGAACTATCAAAATTTATTAAGTCTATTCCTAGACAACGTTTCTCAGAATTTTAATTATAATGTTAATAACTCCTAAAAACTTATCAACAAAATTAAACCTGTTAACTTTCCTGACGACCATTCATTAGTTTCATTTGACGTTAAGTCTCTTTTAACCAACATTTCCAAATATTTAGTGATTAAACTTATGAAGAAATATTGGCACCATATAAAAGCGTTAACGACATTAAACTTAGACCAGTTTCTGAAAATAATTTCATTTTTAATAGATTCTAGTTTTTTAATAATGAATATTACCAACAAACGTGTGGTACTGCTATGGAAAATTCTCTATCGCCTATCCGAGTGGATATAACAATACATGATTTAATCACAGAAGTGAATAAAAAAATTGGATTTTCAACCCGTTTATATACATTACTATGTTGACGACATCTTCACTTGCATTCCCACTCACAAAGTTCAATACATGTTTACTTTTTTCAATAACTCTTTTTTAAAGTTCACCATAGAGTTGAAAAAAAAACATTAAAATTCCTTTTCTAGATGTTTTGATCATTAGAGACAAACTAAATCAAAAACTAAAAATTGATTGGTATACCAAAGATATAGGTTCCAATAGAACAGTTAACTACTTTTCACGCCATCCTTTATTCCGGAATTTATACACTGCAACTTCATTAAAATCAAAAAAATTTTTAGGAACAATAACTACCCCAACACATTGTTAAATAGATTACTTTTCAATGATCCCAATACCCATAAAACACATAACAACAATTCGATAGATATACAATATCAAAAAATCATTAAGGTTCCAGGCCTTACAAACAAAATTAAAAATTTAGTAGAAACTTAAAACATAAAAATTGCTTTATACAACCACAACACTGATAAAGATAAACCTTATGTAGGGTATATGATTAACTGTAAAGATTGTTTGGGATGCTATATCGGTCACACTAATCAGTACCTCAAAAAAAGAATCCAGAACTACAGATATGATTGTCTAAACTGTAATAAAGTATCCAATAACTCAATCACAGCACTAGCCTCACACGACAAGAACATCAGACATAATTTCGATTTCGAATCCCCCAAAATTTTAGATATAGAACATAACTACTTATTTCAGAAATAATTTTTATAAATAAATTTGACAACAACATAAACTATAAAACAAACACACAGCAACTGAGTTCCATTTATAAAGTGTTAATCAAAGAAATCACTTAACTATTTACTAACCATGTATTTAATTTTTACATATTGACATCCCTTTTTCTAGTCCCATATCCAATCCACATTATTATTTAATACTAATTAGTTCTAATTGTATTTCTACATTACAGCAATTCCAGTAATGATGAGCCTGAGTGCCAAAAAATTAAATTAAATTGTTTTATAATGTTTAGTTAAACTTCACTTAAAAACTGCTTACAAAATCCAAATCACAAAAAAAACTCAAATATTTTTATGTTGATATGTTTTTGAACCACCAAAGTTGGACTAGCTGTATTTATTAGACAGTCTTTAAATGTACTTGAGTTGGCAAACATGATTTCCTCTTTATTTCCCTCCAAATTGCATCTGATTTATTATTTAGAGTAACATAACCTTAAAATCAATCATTGTCAACCTGCAGTTTACTTGTTTGTGAGTTCAGAACTGTTAAAAAGATATCACCTTAGAAGAGATCGTGATGTTCTGTACGGAACCAAAAACTAGGAAAAGTTAACTTTGTGAGAAAACTAATCGAGAGGGAATCTTCAAAATTTAAAAAGTTAGGTAAGTACAATTATCAATACATTCATACACTTAAAGTTTTTCTAAACACAGTATTTTTATATGAAACAGTGGTTCAGTACGGGACAGTTCCGTACGGGACATTTGTATAATGGGTGCAAAAGTCGCCTACAATGTCTTTTAAATGTCTTACAGCCAAATGTCATCAATAGCCTTTATACACATAAAGCCTTCTTTATTCAAACCTAGGACTAAACTACCTACTTATATTTGTTTAGTTTTTTTCAGAAAATGGAAAACAAAGAAAAGAAGAAAAGATATTTTGAGAAGTTGAAGTCGAATCCCCAACGACTTGCTGCACATCGGGAAAAGGATAGGCAACAAATTAAAGCCATAAGAATTAAAGAGAGAGAGAGAAAGAGAGAGAGAGAGATCTTATTAAAGGTAGGCCAGATATTTTAGAAAATAAAAGAAGAATCGAAACATTAAGAAAACAAAAACAACGAGAGCGGAAAAGGTTGGCTAAATTAGAAGATAATTCAAATTGCCCTAATGAAGCTCTAGAGCTTGGTTCTTATTAGAGACCACAGACCTTGGGAAAGGCTGTGAATAGGAATAAAAAATTGTAGCCAGACAGTCCCTCTAAAAAGCAAGCTGTTGTCAGAAAACTGGTTCTAGAATACCCTAATCTGATATGGACAAAAAACCCTCGCCAATTTAAATCTAAACTTTCCGATGAAGAGAAGCAAACTGTGAAGGATTTTTTTACTAGAGATGATATAAGCTACCAGGCTCCTGGACAAAGGGATACAAAATCAATAAAAGACCCAGCAACAAACAAAAGAATTAATTTACAAAAAGGTCTCTAGTCATGTCCGTTAAAGAAGCCTATCAAAAGTTCATCAAAGCAACAGGCATGCACCAAGTGACAAAGACCACATTTTACGAGCTGCGTCCCAAACATGTCCTCTTAGTCAGTGATAAACCACATACAATCTGTGTCTGTAAATATCATGGGAATTATAATTATTTATTAGAATCTGTACATAGTAATAAAATACTAAACAATGAACTTGTACCAAATGGTTAAGAAAACTTGTATGTAGTATTGAGGAAGAAGACTGTATGTTGAGAACTTGTTCTAAGTGCAAGAGTGTAGATGAACTCGAAAACGTGTTAACTACCAATGATTATGATGAAGAGAAAATGTTGTATGGAAGCAATGGATAAGCATTGAAAAAAGACCCAAACAAGTTGATCACAGCGGTACTGTTAAGGACGTTATATGTGAAATAAAAACAATTGCCTACATTTAGAGTTTATTGTTACATCAAAAATGTGCAATCAGAACAATTTGAATCAAGGAAAATAAACAAAGACCCTAAATCTGGATTTTGCAGAAAACTTTTCCCTCATCTCACAGGATGAGATACAGTCCGCTCATTGGTCTCACCAACATATTAAAAATCAATCAAAAATTGAGCATTAAAGTGTTTCTGTATAAACTAGTTGAAGATATTCTGAAGAGGTTCCCTAGTCTAGAAAAGCTCTCAATATTCTCTGATGGGCCCTCGTCTCAATTCAAAACAAATATACAGATTCACTGTTGTGCTCGCTGCAAAATGATTTTAAAGTTGACTGTGATTGATTATTTTTTGCAACATCTCATGAAAAAGGCTCTGTTGATGCAATAGGGGGAGCAATAAAGCATAGAGTATGGATTCAAATCAAATCTAGAAAGAGAATGATATCAAATCCTTTTTATGAATGTGCCAAACAAGAAGTTAAGGGAACACATATTTTCTTTCTGTCCCAAGAAGACATACAGCTTCACACACAGGAAATGGAAAAGAAATGGGCAGACATAAAGTCAATTCCTGAAATTCGGCAATGCCATTACTTTATGCCTTATGATTCCACAAACATACTTGTTGCACGAACTGCAAAATCATTAATAAACAAACACAATTTTTCCAAAGCTGAAGAAGAACTCCAAAGGCAAATTGATTCAAGACAGCCACGCCTACGTTAGGAGGATGTCGATTCCGATTAATCTAATGATGAGGAAATTTGTACACCCACACCTACTACTGTTCCAAATAATGGTGAAGATGTGGCAGTAGGATCATGAGTTAGAGTGATTTATGACAGCCACTGGTGCCCAGGAATTGTTGAGAAGAAATTGCAACAAAACATAACTGTCTCCTTCATGGCCAGAGTGGGTCAACGGTTCTTTTGGCCAATAAAACCAGATATACAAACACTGAATCATGGAAATATGATGTGCAGTGTCAAGGAATCACCACACCCAGTGTCAAATCATCATTTTGAGATTAACGAAATTTGCCGTTACGATAAGATTTTCCAAAACGTGAATGTTTAGTCTAATATTTTTAGCCTTTAAATCCCTGTGTGTAGTGATTTTTAAAATGTTTTACGGATTGTTGTGTACTCACCTTTTAACAGAGTGCTATGGGAATAGGTTTTAGCCAGTTAAAATACTGTAAAGGGTTAACGACAACGTTGAAAGACATATCATGGCATATACTTAATTAAAAATTATTTTTACTGGGCATATTATTTATTTATTAAGCTTTGTATGTTAGCCTACATAATTTTGTGATTATATAACACTTTTAGTCTAGGCCTACATTTTTATTTTGTTCACTTGTAGCATTAAACTTTCAAGTAGGCCAAATGACTTTACTAGTATATTTTCATAAATATTTTTATTGATTTAAGGAAAACCTATGATAATATGTTAAATAAATGTATTTCACATTCATTAGAGTCCATGTTTTATTTCTAAACAAATTAATACAAGCATTGTTTAAGATATTTCACAATCGTCCCGTACGGAACCAGTATGTGTCCATACGGAACTGTCTATTTTGACTTATATAATTTTAATTGCAAACTAAATATTAAACAAATTAACATTTCTGGAAAAAGCGCAATCTTATAAATATAAGTGTATGATTACAGTGGTAAATGTTAAAAAACATCACAGAGGTTTGGAATTGATGTTAATGATGCATAAAGGTGTGCCAAAAATTGTCCCGTACGGAACCTTGTATAAAACAAGTATTAAGCTGTAACTGGTTAAGTTAGGTCTTTGAAATTGATAGGGTAAATTAATATGTTTATATTTCACCTAAGTCTATTTTGTTTATGGCTTTAAATTACTTAGTTCAAAAGTTTCAGCAAGTTTTATCTTACAAAATGCTGTCTGAGTGTCGCGTAGGGAACTTGGAATGGCTGATTATACATTAAAAATAATTAATCTTTTTGGCATTTTTAATTGTTAAAGAAAACATAAATTTTACACATTGTTTATATATTGTTTACGCGAGTATTTGAATTTCGTCAACTAGTCGATTATCTTTTAGGTCATGATCTCAACGTATTAATATCTAACAGTTTTAATAGATCACTCTAATCATTTAAGTTTATGAATTCATACATGCGTCCGTACCCTGTTATAATGTGTTTTTTTTTCTATTTATGCACTAAAGGGCCTGATGAAGTTTCCACATTAGAAACGAAACGTAGCCTCATACAAAACCAGTGAGTTGATTTCAAGCATACCTTCTAATTAAGGCCTCCAGACGTGTAAACACTATCTGAATTAATTCAAGCGTTTTTATTTATTAATGTCCACATGTTAATTTTAATTATATGTTGTTGTTATGTTTTTAATCACTAGTAAATCTACTCTCTAAATTTAAGCCGCTCTGAAAAAGCTCACGCGTTTTGAGCAAAACGTTAGCGATTTAAATACTTGAAGAGTGTTTATTTATCCTCACCTCCACTAAAGGAATCGACATCGTGAGTATCCTAAAATCTGAATTGGAAAAATTATATATTTTTAAATTCTATTAATCTTTATTGCGTTACTATTCCATATCCATATAGGACACTTAAGCAGAATATAGGGGTGATCTATTAAGAATAATTTCTGGATCATCCTGAACAATCCAAAACATTTTTAGAATGTGGTCTCGAGTATCTCGATATTTGTATACATTAAGTTTTCTTACAATTATAGTGACCCACTCTGTATAATATCACAACTGGTTAAATTTTGCAGAAAAAGCTAAAATATAATATCTATTAACGTATTTTTACACATAAATGCCAAAGTATTGTGATAAATAGTAATACATTTGAACCGTGTAGACGTGTTTTGTTGGATCCATACAAATAATAATATAACGGTAACATGGCATGTTGTAATACATGTAAGGTAAAGTGGCATCAAAGTGATAGCATTAAGTGTGCAGGAGCCTGCTCAAAACATTATCATTTTCAATGTGTCAACATTCCTTTGGACATGCTTGCAAATTCTGGTCCCAAGCCGGTCGGTACTGATAAAATGAAGAAATTATTGAACGAAATCAATACAAAGTTCAACAAGTACAAGACTTGTTATGAAAATTTGTTACAATCCATTACTTTCTGGAGCAATAAAATTACAGATTTTGAAGCTAAATTAACTGCAATAAACTCTAATTCAAAAGATATTTCTTCACTTAAAATTGAAAATAAAGAATTAAAGAAAGATGTGTCTGACCTTAAAGCACGAATGGAATTAATTGATCAGTACTCGAGAAAAAATAATGTAGAAATTTGTGGAATTCCTTTAAAATAAATAATGAAAATATTGTTGATGTCGCTTTAAACCTTTCTAAAGAAATTGATTACCCACTCAATCCGATTGATCGTATTCCTTCACGGAACCCACAGCGACCAACTCCAATATTAGTTAAGTTTGTTAATCGCACCCATAAAGACGGACTGTTAGCTAAGGTTCGACAATTAGGAAAATTGAGTGGTAATGGATCTGGCATACAAGCTGATTCCATATCGCCTAATCGTATTTACGTGAATGAACACCAGTTATGTATAATAGCCTTTACTATTTTATGTATTCAGCAATAGATAAATAGTAGACAGATTTATCTAGTGCTGATGCACATCCTATAGAACAATAGTTACTGTATTTTTAATTGTAATATTCATTCATATGAATTATTTTAGTTTTAGTTTATATTTGTCTTCTGTAGAAGCAACACTAATTGAACTCCGTCAAATGTAATATTGTTTAATAAATTACAACTTTTTAAAACGACTTTTGACGTTAAAATAACAAAATTGGCGCAGTCGGTAGGATTGTGAAGAAATTAGGCCTTCGAAAATCAAGTACCCTAATTTTCGTGTGTTTCAACACTTTGTCGCAAAGAAGACCTACATCCTAAACCCATCGTTTCCAAACGGACAAACATCGCCGAAGTAGAAGTGTTGGTAGCAGGAACGACCAAGCTGAAGAAGGCATCCAACCCCAGTCGAGCCGTCGTAGGGACAAGCATCGCCCGTAGAAAGCTTGCTGGAAGCGGACTTCAAACCTGATCATCGGGATCAAGTGATCGAGCACAGATCAACCCCTTATTGGAAGATATGAAATTAATGTAAGTCGTCAAATTCGCATTTTATTTTTGTTACTGCATATTACTGCAAGTGAAAATAATAATTAAATTAAAAACGCACGTACTAATATAATTATATGATTTAATTTTAAGTTCAGGTAGTTACAGACGAGTGACTGATTGGTGCAAACCTTATGTTTGCTTAATTTCCATTCTGAGTCTGTATCTATGCGTAGGAACCGTGGATAGGTTTTATGCCCCTTACTAACATAAAAATAAATAAACTTTGAAAGTGGCAAATAAACATTAATTCTAATAAATGCCATATAGTGACAGTGACGACGAATTACTAATTAATAATTCAAATAATATTATAAGACAAGTTAATCTTACACCATCGCGTTTAAATTTTACGATGGAAAATCAAAATCAAGCTCAAAATGTAAACGGTTACCCACAAGGTTTCCATATGAGTATCTTAAATGAGATACCAATTTTTGATGGTAAACCTTCTGAATTAAGTGAATACATACGTTCTGTTGAAGACATTTTATCGCAATTTTGGCAAACTCAAACTCCAAATGCATATATTAATAAATTACTTTTATCCGCTGCTCGCAATCGTTTAAAAGGCGCAGCACTTGAAATTGTTACCGGTCATGTTTACGATTCATGGACCGCATTAAAAGAAGTTTTAATAAATAATTTTGGTGATCAAAGATCAGAATTAAATATTCAAATTGATATGACTAGATTAAGGCAACATCCAAAAGAAAGTCCCATTGATTTTTTTAACAAAGTTCGTTCTTTACTTGCAACTTTAAATTCAAAAATCGCGTTAGGTAGTGAAGTTAGAGATGTAAAAGATTACAAAATAAATACAGCAAAACAATTAGGCTTAAAAGTTTTTATAAGTGGATTGTTGGAACCATTAGGTAGTTTTATAAGAAGTCGTTCTCCAAATTCGCTAGAACAGGCACTCACTTTTGTTAAAGATGAATTAGATATCAGATATTTTCAAAATACTAGCAAAAGTAATTTTCATGATTATTCTCAAGTTTCCTCACAAAATCACACTTTAAACCAAATCCCCAATTTAGTAATAATTACAAAAAAATTACAGTCAAAGTAATAATGATTTTTCAAATTACCCTAGACAAAATCAATTTATAAATTTTTCTAAACCGGCATATGAAAACTTTAATTTTAATCGACCACAACAGTCGCGCTCATTTAACTTGCAAAGACAGTCAACAGATGTTTTTAGACCAAAACAAAATTTTAAACCTACTTTTAAACCAGAACCAATGCAAACCAGTACAATAACAAAGACAAATCCATCCAAATGCCAGACATACTAATTACATACAACCTTCAAATCAACCCAGAAATTTTCAATCCCAAGAGTTATTTAATACAAATTTATTTGAAGCACCAGATGACCACGAAAATCATGTTGAAGAAGAAAATGACAATGTTTCAAATCCAGATTATTTCGAACCAGGCAATGACGTAAATTTTCGTTAACAGCCTCGGTCGAATCTTTTACAATTACCCCAAAATCAAATTTACCATACATCAAAATTCCAAATACAAATGATAAATTATTAATAGATACGGGAAGTTCTCGAACAATTTTATCGCCCGAATTCGTATTTAAACATTTTCCAAATTCAGTATTTGAACATCCTTTTGAAATCACTACATCACACGGCACAACTTATCATAATTTAGTAGCCGATATACCTATACCAAAACTATTTTTTGAAGAAGGTACATATTTGTGTTATTTATTCAATTTTCATACCGAATATGTAGGATTAATAGGAACAGATTTATTAGCCTCTTTACCCGCAAACATAGATTATAAATGGATGCATATTCAAACGGATAGAACCACTGTACCATTTTATTACAACGAATCTAAATTAAAACAAGAAGAACAAAAACGTAATCAATGTAATTTTTCAAAAGTTAAAAATTCCGTAAACTCGTTAAAAACTATATTGTTTGTTACCCCCACGTATTGAAACATTTACAACTTTACCCGCCGTAGGAAAAAACGGATATAAATTAGCCCCTAAATTACATTTCACTAAAAATATAATAATGCCCTCTGCAATCGTTACTCTTCAAAATAATTGGTTTCGTACTAGTTTAATTAATACTTCAAACGAACCACAAACTTTAATAATATCACAACCTCTAATACTTGAAGATTATGTTCCATCTCAAGATCAAATTCAAATTAATAATCACGACGAAGTAGTAAACAATCAAAAACAAATACTTTTTCAAAACTTAAAAGATAATTTAAGACTTGACCATTTAAATGACGAAGAACGTACTATATTAACAAATTTATGTCTCAAATATAAAGATATATTTTACACTCCTAAACTTCCATTAACAGCAACTACGTTGATAAAACATAATATTAAAACAAAACCGAAAGTCCCATTTATACCAAAACATATAGATATCCTCATGTACACAGAGAAGAAGTCAAACGACAAATTAACAAAATGCTTAACGAAAATATTATTGAACCTTCAGAATCTCCATATAATTTTCCCATTTGGGTAGTACCAAAAAAGTAGACGCTTCAGGTCAAAGAAAATGGAGAATTGTTATTGATTATCGTAAATTAAATGAACAAACGATAGACGATAAATACCCACTCCCTTATTGAAACAATATTAGACAACCTTGGTAGAGCAAACTATTTCACTACTCTTGATTTAGCTTCAGGTTTTCACCAAATTGAAATAAATGATAAAGACCGCGAAAAAACCGCATTTTCAACAGAAGAAGGACATTTTCAATTTAAACGTATGCCTTTTGGCTTAAAAAATAGCCCTGCTACATTTCAAAGAATGATGAACACTGCATTAACAGGCTTAACCCCAAATCAATGTTTAGTTTATTTAGATGACATAATTGTTTATTCACAATCTCTACAAGAACACATTAATAGACTAGAAAATGTATTTAAAAATGTAAAGAAACAAACATTAAAATTCAATTAGATAAATCGGAATTTCTTCAAAAAACTGTAAAATATTTAGGACACATAATTACTCCAAATGGAATAAAACCAGATCCTTCGAAAATTGAAGACAAACTGAAATAAAATCATTTTTAGGATTATTTGGATACTATAGAAAATTTGTTAAAGACTTTGCTAAGATAACCAAATTTCTTACACATTGTTTAAAAACGATAATAAAATAATTCATTCACAAGACTTTATAAATTCATTCGAATATTGTAAAAATCTTTTAACTAATGAACCTATTTTGCAATACCCGGATTTTAATAAACAATTTGAACTAACAACTGACGCTTCAAAATTTGCACTTGGAGCAGTACTTTCACAAAATGGAAAACCAGTAAGTTACGCTTCACGTACTTTAAATGACACAGAACAAAAATATAGTACTATTGAACGTGAATTATTAGCCATTGTATGGGCCACAAAACAATTTAGACCATATTTATTCGGTACTAAATTCGTGTTGTACACAGATCACAGACCTCTAGTTTGGCTTCGTAATCTTAAAGAACCAAATTCGAAGTTGGCTAGGTGGGCTTTAAAGTTAGAAGAATTTAATTTTGAAATAAAATATTTGCCAGGTAAAACTAATAAAGTAGCAGATGCTCTCTCACGCATTCATCTCAACCCAGTTACAGTAAATGATGAAATAATAAATGAAATTGATGAAATCTTAGATGATGTAGACAGATTAAACACTCCAGAACCTAATTATAGTATTATTGCTGAAAGACCAGACTCCCCAAATATTGAAGATTTGTTTGATATTCCAATATTTGAACCAGAAAATAATAATTTGTTACCAATTGAAAATGAGGATAATAATACGTTAGCAGATACAGTACATTCACAACTTAGTTCAACACCAGTAATAGACATCACAGATAAACCCTTACAACATTTTAACAAACAGATTGAATTTAAAGAATCAAATTTACCTAAGAAAATACAAATATCAAAATTTGATGGAAATATTCATTATTCAGTCTATATTAATAATGATAACAAAAACCTAATATTTAACGAATTACTTTTAGAATACTTAGAACCGAATACTAATTATTATTGTTATTTTCCCAACGAATCTTTGTATCAAGAATTCTCTCTTTATCTAAACTCAATCGTAAATGACAATACACCTAAATTTCATAAATGTACCAAATTAGTTACTTATATAACAGATTTAAACGAACGACAATCCCAATTAGCCAATTACCATTTTGGAAAAACTAATCATAGAGGAATAGTAGAAACTATTGAACATTTACAACGAAAATATTATTGGAAAGGAATGAATACAGACATAAAAATTTTATTAACAATTGCACTACTTGTAGGACACAAAAATATAATCGAAATCCAATAAAACAACCTTTTAATTTAACGCCAACATTTAATCGCCCTTTTCATACCGTTCATATGGACATATTTCAAATTGGAGGAATAAAATATTTGACTTTAATAGATGCATTTTCCAAATTTGAACAAGCTTATCAATTACGTTCAAGTAATATGATTGATATAACTGATAGATTATTTTATTATTTTACAACTTATACAACCCCAAATATTTTAGTGGCAGATAATGAATTTAAAAATCAACCCTTTATAAATTTTTGGAACTTCACAAAATCCAATTTCATGTTACGACACCACATCACCACCAATCAAATTCACCAATTGAACGTTTTCATTCTACCCTTATAGAACATTATAGGCTCTTAGGAGACATGCCAGAAATTAAAAAATCCATATTGTGTAATGGCATATAATCATTCAATACATTCAAATTTGCAATTCACTCCCTTTGAAATTTTATTTGGACATACAGAATGTAAAAACCCTTTTGATTTAGATTATGAAAAATCATTTTATGAGAACTATATGATTAGTCAAAAATGAAATGTTTATATAAAGCTTTACAAAATAAACAAAGAATTACTAAAGAAAATCGGAATGAAAAACTTAACAAAACTCGCAAAAACCAAACCTTTAATGTAGGTGATAAAGTTTACATAAAAACTAATGCTAGAAATAAAAAAGATCCAAAATTTATAGGACCTTACGTTGTTGACAAAATTCATGAACATGACACGTATGACTTAAGAAATATTCCTACAAACACTATCCTAAAAGACATGCTAACGAACTAACGTCTTTTCCAGGACAACTGCCCTCTTCTTCTTTACATGGAACCAATGTAGACTTGACGTAACCATACGGACATTAAAAGACAACCCTGGACTGTACCCCTTACAGAAAGGTAACGCCGTATTAAAAGTATCAGAATGGACAATAATTAAAATAATGGACTATACCCCTATGCTTAGCAATTATCACATGTTACGAAACAACCTAATTAAATCAATAGAATTGCTAGAAAATAAACATTACCCTTTAGGAAACCGACGTAATGTACAGATAGAAGACATTTTTATAAATCATAATAATCAGTTATTAATATTAAAACAATACATAAAGAAAGCAGATAGACTCTTAAATCAATTATTTCCAAAAATCCAAATTGATAGGCAAAAACGATCATTATTAGAAGGACCGTAATAAAATTTATAACAGGAAATCTAAGTGCAGACGATGGACGATACGAAAGCATAATATCTAAATTGAAACACGAAACCGAAATCCATAAAAATATCCTTTTAGAACAAGCTCAAATTTTAAATGACACAATTTCCACAGTACATGATTTATCAGAAAACCAAAACTATTGAATAACAACTTAAATAAAATTTTCTTAGATAATGTAAAAATTCATAGAATATTAACCGAAGCATCAACGTATTCGATAATTGATGAATCAATTCAATCTCTTCAATTATTTATTAACGTTTGGACAGAATTAGAAGTAGCTTTAACCTTTGCCCAAAAACAACAATTACATCTTTCACTTATTGACAATAATGAACTAATTCAATCATTAACTCAAATATCAGAATCTTTAAATAAACTTCAACCTTACAATAACAAAAATTTAGGTCTACCATACCCACCAAACTATGAAAATCTCCATTTATATGAATCTATTATTACTACAAAAATATATCAAAAAGACAACATATTTACTTTTATATTTGAAATACCCTTAGTAAAACCATTCTTAGAATATCAACTTATCAAACTTATACCCTTTCCAGCTTACACAAATAATAATAAATTTCAAATGATTATTCCCACTTATAACACAATACTTTATAATAAAGAATTTAGTGTTCCCATCGAGTTCAATAACTGTCAAATAACTTCAATAAATCATTATTTTTGCTCACATGATGACCATTTCAATATCCCAAATTCAAAACTATGTGAAACTTATACTTTTGAATTAATTACAGACAAAATATTGCAAATAGATACCGCCACTTGGTTAGTTAGTTCACCTTCTAAAACTATTCTAGACATTAAATGTAAAAATAACATTGACAGAAAAGACATAAGAGAAACCAATTTAATTCATTTAACCCCTGATTGTTCGGTTTTGATTAATCATAATGAATTACTGTTTACAATGAAATCATCTTCAACTAAAGAAATAGAATTAAAACTGCCTAGTGTTGGAGAACTACAAATTTATAAATCTAAAATAATTAATGTATCAAAAATGGACTTAACTTCCACAAATACACAAGATTTAGTTAAAACTAAAATCAAATTAAATGAACAAAGACATAAACTTATAGAAACAGAAGCCCCGATAACGACAACTCTTAATTATTGTTCCATTATTATTGTATTTTTATTCATTATATGTATTATATGTTTAGTTGTATATCTATATTGTAAACGTGACTCCTTCAAGCAAACATTAATAAAGTATTTTAAAACTCATTTTCAAAATTTGGACATTGCTGATAATTCGTTACTTCAATCTAAAACTTAAATTTCGTATTTACTCATTTAAGATTCTTGGGATGGAGGAGTTATGTATAATAGCCTTTACTATTTTATGTATTCAGCAATAGATAAATAGTAGACAGATTTATCTAGTGCTGATGCACATCCTATAGAACAATAGTTACTGTATTTTTAATTGTAATATTCATTCATATGAATTATCTTAGTTTTAGTTTATATTTGTCTTCTGTAGAAGCAACACTAATTGAACTCCGTCAAATGTAATATTGTTTAATAAATTACAACTTTTTAAAACGACTTTTGACGTTAAAATAACAAAATTCACCTGACAGAATATTATAAAATACTGCATTATGATGCTAGAAAACTGTTGAAAGAAAACGAAATCAAATATCTATTGGTTCGGAACTACAATATATACGTGAAAGTAAACGAAACATCTAAACCTATCATGATTAAGTCCAAAAATTACCTTAATCGCATTTAATACGTTTTCTAAATCTATATTTTGAATACATTTTTATTTTATAATAGGCGTGTCAGTTTATTATCAAAAGGTAGGAGGTTTGCGTACTAAAACATCTTCATTTTTAATAAATTGTTATACTACCTGTCATGACGTTATTATTTTAACAGAAACTTGGCTAAACTCAAATATACATAGTAGTGAATTGTTTCCATCAAGCTTCAACGTATACCGTAGAGATAGTTGTTCATCAAACTCATTTAAACAAAACGGTGGTGGTGTGTTAATTGCAACTGACTCTAAGATTTCCGCATGTCAAATTGAAAACTGGTCATCATGTGCGGAAGATATTTGGGTGCGTTTAGTACTACCCTCAAAAACTCGAGGTTTTTATTTGTGTGCAGTGTACATACCTCCGAATGACATTAATTGCTTTTACAGATTTCTTCAACAATTTGCAAAACATTTTTATCAAAAATCCAGACGTTGATTTTTTAATTTGCGGTGATTTTAATATGCCATACATTAAATGAAACATTGTACGTGACTGTTCTTTTCTAACTTCAAATACTTTGCGCAATGACTATAAATCAATTTTGTTCACTGAATCAATATCGTTATGTCGCTTATTACAGTTTAATAATGTCCTTAATTGTAACGACAGACTGCTTGACTTAGTTTTTAGCAATAATTTTAACATAGTTTTGGAACTCCAGTTATGCAGTACCTCATTGATTACTATTGATAATCATCATCCACCTATATCTTTCAATATTTCTGTTAATACTAGAGAATGTACTTAAGAAAATAATAATCAATTTTTTTATAATTTCAAAAAAGGTGATTATTGTATTATTAATCAACATATATCAACTATAAATTGGGTCGATTTGTTAGAAAAGAATGATCCTAATAAATCATTAAATACTTTTTACAATATTATCAACAACTGCATTACTAAATATATTCCCAAGACTAAACCAGCCAATAACAAATTTCCAGTTTGGTTTTCCAAAGAAACAATAAATTTAGTTAAAGAAAAAATTAATATTCATCGTAAATGGAAAAAATACCATAATCAATTAGATTAATTAAATTTTAGTCAGTTGCGTTGCAGATCTAAAGTCCTGATTTTACGCGATTATAAAAACCATCTAATAAAAGGTGAAAGCAATATTTCTAACAATCCTAGAAATGTTTGGAGTTTCATTAGATCTAAAAACCAGCAGTCAAAGATGATTCCTTCTCTTGTTACATTTAATAATACCACAGCTTGATATACCAAATTTATTCAATTATTATTTTTCATCTAATTTTACTGCTCCTTCAATTAGTCAACCTTTAAACGAGAATTTGTACTTAACAGAAACAATTATTAATTCTATTGAACTTACAGAACTTGAAGTTTTTGATGCATTATCCCATATAACCGTTAATAAGGGTCCTGGACCAGACAGCATACCACCCATATTTAGAAAAGGCTGTGCTACCACTATTGTTAATCTATAATTCTTCTCTCACAACCGGAATTTTTCCTAGTGTCTGGAAAACTTCAGGTGTAACACAAATTTTTAAAAATGGTAATAAATCGAACGTTGAAAATTACAAACCAATTTCAATTCAGTCCCAATTTGCTAAGTTATTTGAAAAACTTATTTTTCCTAAAATTCAGTTCTCAATTAAACACCTTCTTTTACCAGAATAGCATGGTTTTATAAAATGTAGATCTGTGGAAACTAATTTACTTGAATATACTAACTTTATTAGTAATGCCATGGACAATGGTACTCAAGTCGATTCCATTTATACGAACTTTTCTAAAGCTTTCGACAAAATTAATCATTGTTGAAAATAGGTATTACTAGGAATCTTTATCGCTGGTTTATTTCATATGTAGAAAATCGCAGTCAAGCAATCGTTATAAATGGGCATTATTCTAATTATATACGTATACCATCTGGGGTGCCACAAGGATCACTTTTAGGGCCTTTACTGTTTAACATTTATTTAAATGATATTAGCAATTGTTTTATTCACAGCAA
Source organism: Abscondita cerata (assembly GCA_030710515.1). Classification (NCBI taxonomy): domain Eukaryota; kingdom Metazoa; phylum Arthropoda; class Insecta; order Coleoptera; family Lampyridae; genus Abscondita; species Abscondita cerata. The sequence continues at coordinate 99,282 of JALBCR010000754.1, read as the reverse complement.
ATTTTTGCTGTATGCAGATGACGTAAAAGTATTTTGCGCCATATCTAACACCATAGACTCTTTTCGTCTGCAAGATGATTTAAATCGGCTAACATCCTACTGCATTGAGAATAGCCTAACTTTAAACGCAACTAAATGTAACACAATTACAGTCACACGTAAACGTAATTATGTTCATAGTGATTATAAACTAAATAACCATACGCTAACTAGAGTTCATCACATAAAAGATTTAGGCATAGTTTTTGACTTCAAGCTTTTATTTGACAGACAAGTGGATAAAATTACTAATATCGAATTCTGGTCTTTAGGTTTTATATTTCGCTCTACTAAATGCTTCCACTCTCTAAAAGCTTGAAAATCATTGTATTATGCCCATGTATTCAGTAAATTAAATTATGCTTTGTCTGTTTGGAACCCGCACTATTATATATATCGACTGAATCGAAAAGGAACAAAAAGTTTTTTTTAAGTTTCTATGTTACTCATTAGGTATTAACTACACGAACTATATACTAGTTTGTGCTCATTTTAAATTTAGACCACTTTCATCAATTACTTACAATTAGAAAATTAGAAATGACATCTCAGTTTTATATAAAATTGTAAATAGTCTATATGATAACTCTAATTTGTTGTCGTCAACACGATTTAATGTTTCTTTTCAAAATACTCCTACCTACCAGCTGTTCTCACTACCTCTGACAAGAACAAACATATATCAATATTCCCCAATTCCTCGCCTATGTTCTACTTATAATCAAAATGTACCAATTGGAATTGATATATTTAATGCTAGTTCCGCATCATTTAGAAAAAAGATATTGAATATTGTGTAGATCTTTTTCTTTTCCTTTTCTTCTTTTCTTGTCTTTCTTTTTCCAACTTTTTTTTGCTTTTAGTATTACTAAGTATATTATATTTTTTGTGTTAAATATGTAGTATATCCTGGGTATATCCTGTATACAACTCTTTATTCAAATAAATAAATAAATAAAATGCGTTCCATTATTGTGGACTAAATTTCATTCACCATCAATTCATTTGTAGACATAAACCCTTTCAACCTAAAAATCATACACGTAAACATATAGCCTCGTAACTTCATATGTCTAATGCATGTACGCCGCAGTATATTCAATTTTGAAATCTATTACATTCTTGTTGATGTCCCTGTTTATCAAACTGCTGCATTTTATAAAATAATGCAAGTTGTTTAGTATTAGTTTGTAGAATATAAAGATATATATATTTGCACAAGCAGAAATGTAAATGTATTCTTTTTAAATAATTATATTATGTTTAACTTTTTAGGCAAGATAAATAGAACAGTCAGTTATTAAAAGGTTATTTGCTTAAATAAATATTTATGAGCCACCGTTGGCTAAATAAAGAAAGTAGTTATTTAATATTAAGATCTTAGATAAAACTAAATAAGAATAAGAAATATGAAATTATTATATGCACTTTATTATTAAATTCAGCTTTTGAAAGTGCTTAATGCATGCACAAATAAAGTTAATGTTCACTTTATTACCTAATGGATGAACAAGTGTAATTTTAAATTCGTCAAACTTTTTAAGGATTTAAAGAGATTTATTTATTAGTTATTAAGCAAGCATTTTTTTTTGTCTGTGTGTCTGAGGTTTCCTCGATAACTTTCGAAAGGTATAACATATTCACATGAAATTTGACAGTTTTATTAAAGAGAAACTTCAAAACCTTATTGACAAGGGTCGATATGGGAGAAAAACCTTGTCTCTCGCTTTAATTCTTTTTAATTTAATTTTTTGCAAACCCAGGTCTATAGATTTATTATACTGGGTTCCCCATATTAGACTATACAATTTAAAAGTCAAATAAAAAGTTTCTAATCAAAGTAAATTAACTTTTTAATCGACTAATATGTAGCTTATTCTGTGGGATTTATGACTAAAGTAAATAACAATTCAGGTTTTAAAGATCATGTCTTCCAAATGCCCTCCTTCGACTTCAATGCATTTTTGAATTTTAAGTTCAAAATGTATCATCACTCGGCGAAGCAAATCTCCATTTATTCCTGCAATTTCATTTCGAATCTGCTCCTTCAGCTCCAGAATTGTTGGGGGACGACTTGCATAAACTTTTTGATTTAGGTATCCCCAGAGAAAAAAATTGGGGGCCGTTAAATAGGGAAATTATACGGTCGTCAAAAAAATCTCGCAAAATTCTCATAGTGTTTCTGGCTGTGTGAGCCGTTGCTCCATCTTGCTGGAATAATATGGCGCCATTTAGTCCACGTCTAATTAGTTCTGGGATAAGAAACGTTTGCAACATGTTTATGTAGCGTTCGGAATTAACTTTAACAGACCGGTTATTTTCATCCTCATAAAAATAAGGACTGATAATTCCCAATGATACTACACCGCACCAAACAACGACTTTTGGACTGTGGAGGTTTTTGGTAAACGGAGATTTGCTTCGCCGAGTGATGATACATTTTGAACTTAGAATTGAAAAATGCATTGAAGTCGAAGGAGGGCATTTGGAAGACACGATCTTTAAAACTTGAATTGTTATTTACTTTAGTCATAAATCCCACAGAATAAGCTGCATATTAGTCGATTAAAAAGTTAATTTACTTTGATTAGAAACTTTTTATTCGACTTTTAAATTGTATAGTCTAATATGGGGAACCCAGTATAATATTTTGTTCGTTTTCTATTTTTAACAATTTGTAATTTTTCAGTTCTTAATTCAAAATGAAAACTTACTAATCTACGACTAACATATAACCACCATATTAATTGAGGACTGGTGAAAAAGGGGTAAATAACAATATGTAAATTCTTTAAAAAAATAAATCAAAATTTTGTTTTGACTTTTATTCAACCATAATTAGGTACCTGTCATAAATAACAACAATAAAACAAACTTAAACTTAAATAATGCAATAAAATGAAAAAGCAACATTATGGTGCAAAAAGGGGATAAGTTATAACTATACCCAATTATACAGGGTAGTGCTTTAGAAAACGGGTCATAGGGATTTAGCATTGTGAACTGGTTTTTTCCGAATTCCTGCTCGCCCTTTCAAGTGACAAAAATGTTTTTGGTACCAAAACGCAGCTAAAATTATTGCGCATAGCGCTAGCTATCAGAAATCAGCTGAATTACACAGTCTTTTTGAAAATTCATCAATAAAAATTAGTAATTTTTGATGTTTATTTATTGTAACCTTCTTATTTAATTTAGTTCTAATATCATTCAAAGCTGTTCCTTGGGAATAAGAATTTTTATTTGCTTATTAATGACTTTCTATTCAGCCTTATTGTCAAAACGTAGGAATGTTGATTGTTTAGGTAACCCAATATTATTTTTCTTTTATTATCAATTTTTTTTTAATTTTTATTGCCAAATTTTTGAAAACAACGTGAAATTCAGCTGACTCCTAATAGCAACAGCTATACGGACTAATTTTAGTTTCATTTTGATATCAAAACTATTAACCTATTGTCGTATATTGATACCTTTATAAGGTTTTATTAAATGTAACAAAACAGGTCAAACTACATTAAATTAAAACAATTCTCTAGTAAACTAGATTAATATATTACATTGACCTCTACGTAACAGTTAATAACGAGACACAATATAATCTTGCAAATATCGAGGTAGTTTCCGTAATCTAACACTGTGCCTCGAAGTTGAAGTAGAAACAACAGTAGTATTATCTTCAGAATCTTCAAAAATGTTTTTGCATTCTCTTAGAGATGTTTCAGCACTTGATGCTTTGTCGGATGCGTTGCCTGGTTGTTTGGCTGGTTCGAATTCAGATACATGATCTTGCTCTTCAGATTGGTTGTCAATCGCTTCTCTTTGATTTCTACTCGGTTCCATCTGGATGTCTGATAAGGGCATAATCTGCGTTACTGTCGAGAAGAGTTACTTCATTTACAAGCGGTTCAAATTTCGAGTTCCGAACATGCTGTCGCAGATTTCAGGTACTGGTCCAGGCTATATTAGCTAAGAAAGGGTAGCTTCTCCAATGCTGCTACGTCTGATATGTCGGAACATTTTTTCATGGGGTGTTTCATTAGTTGCTGTACACAGTAACGACCTTATTGACTGGAGAACTTCTGAAAGTACCGACTCCCATTGAGTGATAGGTTTTTCAAGAGACTTCAGAGCCAATTCAACAAAAACGAACTCTTTTCGTTGTTTAAAGTCAAGTTGAGCAGTTTCCATAAATCGTTTAAGATTCATATCATGCTCGTTCTGATCTTTACTACACACAGTGACATCATCCAAGTAAGCATAGGTGTCAGTCAATTTCTCGATGCGTATAATCTTGTCTAGAACTCTTTGAAAACAACAACCCCATTAGTGACACCAAAGGGTATCCTCTTGTAATGGAATAATTGTCCACAAGCTTCAAAAGAAGTATACGGTTTGGCTTCTTCTTTTATTGGAAGCTGATAGTAAGCACTTTTAAATCAGTCGTACTAAACACTTCACATTGTTTACTATACTTTCGATTCTAGGCAGAGGGTAGGCCGTCCAACTGAGTAAACTTATTAATAGTTTGAGAGTAATTAACTACCATTCTCTTCTTGTGATGATCTGACGAAATTACCAAGACTTGAGCTCTCCAGGGTGATTGACTTGCTTCAATCACATTCTCTTCAAGAAGTCGTTCGATTTCAGCTTAAATGAAAGCTGCACCACTAGAAATTTGTCTTCGAGTTTTTACAGCGATCGGTCTACATTCAGATAACAAATTTTCAAAAACCGCTACTGGTTCAACGTTTGCTACTGCTAAACTACAGATGTTTAAGGGTGATTTTTCTCCGCCAAACTCTAGTCGAACACTGGAGTGTTGTTTCATAATATCATGTCCAATTATTGCATCAGCGCAAAGATTCGGGAGAACGCAAAGTCGTACATTTGTATACGTATGTCCTAATATGTAAAGATCAACCAGACACTGGCAGGATGTGCAAGAACGATGCGACATCGATGCCATAGTGATTTCTTCTAACGATGAAAAAACTTATTAATTCTTTTTGCTGAGTGATCGATGATGAAACTGCATAAACTTCCAGTATCCATTAAAACACGTAATTCTATCTCATGGACTTTTATAGAAATAATAGTTTTCTTAAGATTTGACAAAACGGTTGTACCGCAGCTGGTAGCAATTAGAGCAAAAGATTTCTTCGCGTTAAAATTGCCACTCTTATTACTTTTATTTGGTTTACAAACTTTCTAATAGTGACCACGCTTTAGACATTTTGTACAAGTAGCATTGCGAGCAGGACACCTTTCACGAGGATGAGAATCGTACCCACAAAATAACACTTACTGGAACTGGCTGCTAGGGTAGGTTCTTCTAAAGGGTCATCATTGATTTGTGTTTGTTTCAGAGGAAACGAAACAGGCGAAGTACAAATAAAATTTACCATTGGCGAATGAACGTAGGACAGAGCCTGTTTTTGAGCTAACTCCAACGACCTTCCTTTATCGTGAAGATCAGTTAGAGTCAAAACAGGATTTTGGAGGAGACGTTGTCTGATGTGAGAGTCAGACAAGCCACGGATGAAAACATCTCTTACGAATTCGCCCTGGTGTTGTTCAGCAGTGACGATTGTAGCAATGTTATCATTCCAGAGCTGCCATCGGTGAATCCAAGACGATATCTAATCATTCAGGCGCGAGAAGTTTTACCATCCTCTTTATTCAAAAATTTTTACGTTTAATAAATTGTCGTATATGGATACCTTTATAAGGTTTTATTAAACGTAATAACACACGTCAAACTACATTAAATTAAAACAATTCTCTAGTAAACTAGATTAATATATTACACCTATGACCCGTTTTAAAAGCACCACCCTGTATACGTAATGTCTCGAAAATAATTTGAAAGTTAGTCTGAATTAATGTCACTTCCTTCTGTGATTGATGAATAATCGTCCAATGGTTTATTTATACACTATTAAGAGCATTACAAAAAATCGTATCTCAGTGGCAATTGAGTAACATAACAGACTTCCATAGCAGCAAAAGTTATTAGTTCATTATACTTTAGTAAAGTAAACTTTAAAAATGAAAATTCAATTGCAGTAACGAAATATTTGATATCTTCGTGTGCTTTTAGTTCCGCTACCAATATCGTCAAAAAATAGTAGGTACAAGTCCAAGTTTACTTACGTTTGAAGGAAGGCTACCTTCGTTAACGGTTCAACGTTAACAAAACTAAGGTGGAGGAATTTGCAAAATGACTAAATACAAAAATCTTGCATCTGATATCTTCTTAGCAAACTTCAACAATATTTATACATATAGTCGGTCCTTACGCGTTGACTTTATGCAGGAAATTATTTCAACATTGGTACTTTAAAATCAGCAAAACTTGAGCATTAACACTAAAGAAGACTAAAGAAGAGATGTTATACCATACCAAACTACACTAAAAATAGCAAGACATCTTCAAATAGAAACAAATAGTGGATGAATTACAATATTTTATTTATAAAATTTAAGGTCTGAAAGGCAATCGCCTGAATTCATTACAGTGTTACAGAGAAAAAGAGTTACACCAAAAATCATAGAGTCTGCAGCTGCTTATAATCAACACAGATCCCAGAGATCTAAAAGAAGACAAAAAGATCGCTGTTCTAAAACTTGACAAATATTCGTCAGCAGCCAACAACTGGCCGTGCCATTACGGTGCAGACTCTATAAAATACTTAATTGACTAAGTGTTATAATAGAACCGAAACAAACTCCCTAACAAGCAAAATGTTTAACACATATAAACTGACCAGAGAGTTCACTAGTTTGGTCCAGATCAGTTACAAAATATTAGATTCTGTGTAGAAAGTCAGTTCAGAAAAAGTCAATAGAAAACCCAAAACCCAAACCCAAAAAATGGCCAAACCCCAAAAGAGTGTTTTATTTCCGGTCCTTCTAAATATTACTGGAAGTTTTAAGTAAGTTTAACATAACAACTAAAATAAAAATTTCATTATTATTATTATCAATACATATTTCATTTAAAAACAATCACATATCTTGCTGAAGTGTTACTAGATGGCAACAGTTGTTACGAGTTGATTCTCTCATTCTTATTTGGAATAATTGTGTCGTCTTTTGATAACGGTCATTTTCTCGCACATCAATAACTTTACTATTTCGAATTTTGTAAATCAGTAATTAACTATCTCAGAAACCTAAAAGAAAGTTGAATAAACCATGTGGTAAACTCTGTATCCAGTGGATTGATTGCAGATGCTTTTTCTTTGGGTATGAATGCTTATTGTCTGATTTAAATGTCTTATGATATTTCGCTGATCGAATCCTATTATAAAACTGGTTTGTCTGATCGCTGGCGGAAATATCGTTCTTACGTGTGTCTAGGACAAGTTGACGCAGTCAGCTTTGCGCGGATATCTAAGCGCGGCCAACTTAGCGCAGGGACAATTTGACGCAAAGATAACTTGGTGTCAAAACGTTTGTGCAACCATGGTTACATTAAACATCTACTCTAATTACACAATTTTGATACAAAAAAAAATTGTATTTATCTCATTGAATATTTATTAGTAATAACATTAATAAATAGTTATTTACACTACGAAGAGGAAACATGAACTTTTCTTCACGGAAATTGGCTGTTCGTCCACAAAGCGAAGCTGAGTGTACGTTGCAATTAACCTCTAAGTGGTATATATAGTAAATCAATCAATTAAATCGTTTTTGATTGATTAAATAAGCATCGTTTCTATAACAATAAAAAAACAAAAAATCTAAATTAGCGCAAACGGAAGCGCAAGTAAAAGTGGGAACAAAAGTAAATAAACAAAAGTGGAATCTTTAACAACTAGTAACTTTGTATACCAACCATTTTCTAAGCAGGTATCAAAAAAATACATATTGTCATTGATCAAATAAGTAAAATAATAAAAAATAAAAATATTTTGCATCAATAGTTAATTGTTCTTAGAATTTTGATAATTTCCAATAAATATAATTATTATGTATCAAGTAATTCACAATTCTAACCTTTGCTAATGATACAAATAAAATGAATTATCTAAGCAACAGCTTTAATGCTTGAAACGCACGTGTGTCGATAAAGCCAAGTAAAAACGTGTACAGAAGCATAACACGCAACGAAAGAATACCTGATGCCGCATTTCGCTCTTATTATGAGCTCATCAGAGGTGTATACTTAAGAGCGGTATACAACTGTACAAGACGGCGGTTGGTCTTTTAAACTCTCGTGGAGCAATGAACATAAGCAAAATGTGTGTCTTACGACATCTCGTGTAAAAGCATTGACACGTATGATTAGTATAAACTAAGAAAAATGCCAACATTTAATTGTAACGACATGTGTGCGTTTAACGTGCATATCGCTATCTAAGCAACAGAGCAACAAGATACAGGGTGTTCTATTTAAAAAAATTAACTTTGGGCAGTTGAAGTTAGTCAGATTTAGCCAAAAATTTTGAACACCCTGAAAATAATGAGATGTCAAATTACACATCATTTAAAAACTTAAGAGTCCTCCTAAGTATAGCCCAAGTTTTGTTACTATAACTTTCTTTCTCAATCATTGACAAGCGTTTGAAAACAATACTACAAAACCAATTTTTCTCAAAAAAAAAATGAGAATATCCCAAAAAATAATGATTTTTCATATAGGTTGTGCTACATAAAAGTAACTCAGATTTTAGCGTAGAATCCAAATATACAACAAAAATATATCATTCCATTTAAAATAAGAAATTGGTAGCCACTTCCGGTGTAACCGGAAGTGATAAAAAAGAGCTGAGCCAATTGTCGTGACTAGCGCTTGGACCGATCCATTATATGTCGTCAAGCAATGGCTGTGCTGTTATATTTTATGTTCTTATGTACTTTCTATAATGTTTACACACTTTATTAATATTATTACATATAAATACTAAGGTGGGTTGGGGTGGCATGTTTAGGTTTGAGTGGTTTCCTAAACTTTGAAACAAATGCTTTGCCAAGACGAACCAATCCACAATTGCACGCGGTTTTTTCACCACACTATACAGTTTATACTAATCTTCTGGGCACCATACATAACACTTACATCACAATACAATATTTAAAATATACCATACGAATAAATAAATATGTAAATTAATCTTACAAAAAACTAATAATTAATTACCATTTTTACCATTTAGTAGTTTCATTTAACTTTTGTATGTGTTATTAAAAATATATTTTCTTGCTTACATGGTTAAATTTACTTTAATTTTTAATTTAATACTTTATTCGATGTTGACACAAAATAAAAAAAATTAGATTGTTATTGTTAATAATAAAATTACAACTTCTTAGTGGAAGAAATTAAATAGTTAACATTTAATCAAGCTTAAAACAATAGGAACAAAAATCCAAACACAAGTTGAATTAACTGTGATCGTTTAGAACTTAAACTAAAATTACAATATAAAATTAAAGCAGTATTACTTAATGTCTTTACTTAAACGAGACTATTAAGAAGTAATGCTAACATTACATAAATAACGACACAAAATATTCTTTCGCACTAAATTGAAATTCCAATTGAATTTAGTTGCAAATGCGTTGTCACGTTTAAGAGACAGTAATGAGTGTCAAAAGTGTTTTACAAATTGTTAAGCCTAATGTCTTCTAAAAACTTTGCTTAAGTTTACAAATGAAAAAGTTGGCAGAAGGCAGCTTCGATTGCTTGTTAGGGTTTTCAAGGGCTATTTGGAATCAAACGAAGCATGCTTTTAATTAACACGAACTAGTTAAAGCCAAAATTAATTTAATTTTTTCTATTAATTTAATCCGTTATGTATACGTTTTTCTAATTTATTTGATTCCGTTTAAATATATTTTACCGTAAAAGCTTTTAAAACCTGAAATCTAATAATTAATTTACCTTAATTATACATAATTAAACGAGCTTGCGGTAGCAACGTTTCCTACATTTCACTGGAGAGTTAACAAAAAACCAGCTGACAATTGATTTAGTTTCGGTAAGCTTATACTCAAATTAGGTGTTAAACTGTTTAATAAATCTGGAGACGAAAGTAATGGCAATAACATAATTTTAAAATTTAATTAAAATTAAACAATACTATTTAAAATATTTCCGCAATGTTCATTTTCCAAATTCCAATAATTGTACAATTTATATTTATTAAACCATTTATCACCAGTTTAATTGAAAATATTTAGTTATTTATAACTAGTTTCTTACGTGCATTACTAATTAGGTCAATAAATTGGTAATATTGCTTTTGTTTTAACTAAATATTAACCCACTTTGTTTGTAAAAGTCCCCATAGAGACTCTCTCCTCTCAGGACCCCCATTCTGAAATTCTGGGAAATTATTTTCTCATGAAAAATAAAATTCTCTTCAAAATATGAAGTGGGTATTCCACCTCCCATCCTTCAACGTCGTGAAAAATTATTTTTTATTGGATTTTCCATTTCTCCGTATACAAAGTTTACCTAATTTATTATTATCTTTATTGTTCATAAAGCATTCATAATGGATCTAATAAATAAAATCTACATGGTTGTTGTACTGATTCAATATTTGGAAGATGCTGAAGGGCAAGCTGGTTATGAACGCAAAGTATTGCAAATGGAATACCCGTTTACCTCGTCAGAATTTTTTTTTAAATTTCGTAAAAGTACATGATTTTTGTATGGCGCGGATATTAACATACTTTGTGGGCAGATGCCACCGGGGTTAAATATTAAGCGTTTTTACATATCTGATGATTTGCGTATTATAGAAAATTATTTAAAAAAATAGCGATTATGCTCCAATCTTGAAAAGACCGACGTTTCTTGTCTTCTTTTAAGTAATAGAGAAAAAAGTAGAAAACTTGATGTTATCTTTAATAATACAAAGTTAATCCAAATTTTAACTCAGTTTATCTGGGAGTAACTTTATATACGTTTTTAATTTACAAAGATCATTCAGAAAAAGTCAAACAAAAAATGAAAACAAAAAATAATGTCGTTTAAAAATTAGCTGGAACAACTTGGGGAGCAGATGCAAAGACACTTCGTACAGCTGCATTGGCATTAGTTTATTCTACAGCAAAATATTGTGCTACTGTCTGATTGAATAGCTATCATACAAAAAAAATAAATGCTCAGTTGAATTACACTATGCGTGTAATCAGTGAAACCATTAAATCTACTCCTCTCCATTGGTTTCCTATTCTTTGTAATATTACTCCATCGAACATTTGACAAAAAGCTGCGTTAAAACGAGAATGGGATAAATGTCAACTTAACAAAAACTTACCAATTTGGAATGATACTGAAAACCCTCCAGCTGAAAGACTTAAATCTCAAAGTCCTGTATGGTTTTTCGTGATGCTGAAGAGTGGATGGTCTGCAGTCGATATTTTCAATAATCTTATTGATGATCCAACAATAGAAGTATCTCTTGATTATCTTCAGTGTTAACTTTGCTGATATGTTTCTTACTTCTTATATATTTCCAATTAGCTCAAACAGCTTCTTTGAAGCATTGAACAGCTTTATCAAATTCTGAAAGCAGCATTCCTTATTCTTGTTTCTCTTCCTTAAACGCTCCTATTTTTTCACTTTCCATTAGGTCTTTCATATAATTTTTCGATGCACCTCAACTATATTTGAACTATAGCGCACGTTAAATTAAAACTAACGTGTATCTTTTTTCTGACGCAATTTGAACACAACCTAACAATATACCTATTACGTTGAATAGACAAAATTGATGTGATAATACTGAATATTCAAAGCGTATTTTACTAAAATATAAGTAAAACAAGTTATTTTTTTATGATTTTTATTTATTAACCGAGTTAATTTTTATGTATTAAGCGTCATTTGTGGATGAATTGGTTAATTTGTTGCTTAGTAATCTTTTGTGCTTTCTAACTAGGGTTCGATTCCGATTGCAGTATTTTTTTTTTATTAACTTTGTTATCCTTATAATATAATTTTATTAAGTACATTTAACATTTTGAGAAAATTTTTATTTTGTTTGGCTGACTGGCGCTTGAACCGGCCTATTATAAGTCGTCATGCAATGGCTGTGTTGTTATATTTTACGTTCTTATTTACTTGGTATAATGTTTACACACTTAATCGATATTATAACATATAAATACTAAGGTAGATAAGGATTGGCATGTTTAAGTTTTAGTGGTTTTCCTAAACCTTGAAGCAAATGCTTTGCCAAGACGAACCAATTCACAGTTGCACACGGTTTTGGTCACCACACTATACAGGTTTATACTGATCTTCTAGAGCACCAAAGGTAACAATTCCATCACAATACAATAATGAAAATGTACCATACGAATAAATAAAAAATAAGCAAAATTAAGTTTGTAAGATATGAGTTACAAGAAGCCAGAAGAGGTAGGCAAAAAGTCATATAATTTGCAGTATAACAAAATATATCCAGTATACAGTACACAGTACAAATTTTCGCCACTTGTCAGATTATTTTCACATTGTTTTGGAAGCGGTAACCACGGTACCAATGGTCACAGTCTATTAGAATTTGAAATCAAAATAAATTTGATTCCTTTTTTTAAACTTTATTTTTTTCAAATTTAGAAAAAAATATTGTATGTTATACCAGAAATACATCATCTCCCCGGAATGTATAAGGCTGAATAGTATATCCTAGTAATAATTATACAAATAAAATATTAAGAACTTAAAAAATCTATTTGTAAATTATTGCGTGGTTCCATCGTGTGGTAATATTATTTCCGGTATTACAGCGCGCAGCCATCTTTGATAAAATATAATCGATTCTGAATCGATATCCATCACGACACTATAATCGCGATATTCAATCAATGACAAAACCGGAGAGCCAACGCATAACGCCATCTATCGGTGACTGAAGGAAACACTAACACGTATAAAAAATGTACTGCTTGTATCTACGAGTATGGGACGTTTTACATTCCGGAGGAGATAAAGTATTTCTGGTTCATGATTTTTTGTAGCTCATGGTAACATAATATTAATTTCTGATGAGAAAAACCCCAAAATAAGTTTATATAATTTAAAAATACAATGCATAACTCCATCTGTTTTACTTTAAAGTTATAAACAACATGGCTGCCAAACCTCTATTGTTCACACTCTCCCGTATCAAGTTGTTACGGTTTTATTTTCTGAAGGTAAGAAGTGTGTCGAGAGCAGTATTGAAACGTGTGTCGCAAGTAATATGTTACGTGCATCTTGAAGTTGAAATTTTACACAACAATTATTAATGTGTGATTCAAGATTCCAATACAAATGACATTCATCGTTTGTTACTTAAGTGTTGTTGTGTGTTATTTATATAAATGTTTAATAAGTTTAAAGTTTTAATTGTTGTTTTTAAAGTTGATCTATCATCTTTTGATAAATTTTATAGTAGTAAATTGACTACCAACTTGTTTTTGTAAACCAGCCTTGATAAAGCCCACACAACGGTAGGCGAAACGTCGGCGATTACAACATACTGAGTTCAGTGTTATTCCCACCTCCACCTAGAAGAGCTCTTATAGAGTACATATAATATGATTGGTTAAATTTAAATCCGGCTAAATTCACCTTGACTACACATTGCTTTTCTTTTTTGTTTGTATTAATTCTAATTGCCACGTGGAATGCATTTAGCACGTTGCGTGACCTTATGTTCTCGCTGTGTGTTATACCTGAATAACTCCTGAGAGTGCTAGAGTGGCTGATTAAGAACGTTCCCTATCAATTAAAAACTACACCACGGTTTCGCATAAGTTAAGCTGCAGACAACTTGTAGACACTACGTCTAACAAGGGTTGGTTATGCTTCATAACTTCTTCGAGGGAGCCTATAGCCTTCCGTTCTTCTTCGCACACCTCCCCTAAGAGAACTCCTGGGGTTACCTAACTTCCCGAACTGTCAATATCGTCGATAGCAGGAAACTTTCATTCTCGAAACTGCATCCTACAGATTACAGCTAAGTTTTATCATTTAAGTAACTTATTCCGTGATAATGCGTATGAAGCTGAAGTACATATGACATGGGACGGCTTGATCTCTAGTGTTTAAGTAAATTTTTATTCGGTGTACTCTCCACAAGCAAAGGTTTTTTTTACCAGCTCAATACGGGAGTACTTAGAGCGGTTGTCGCAAAAACAAAAGGCCTTTTGGGTTTGAGGGATGTACTTACCCCTTTAATCTTAGCTTAAGTTATTTTAAAGCGCCGTGTGTAAGTGATATGTGTACGCAGAGCCCTCTTAGTAGCTAATCCTCAATTGAAACGTTAACATTAATTTTAGTGTAATTAAAGCTTACCTAAAATCCGGCACATTAAATGCGAGCCTTATTTATTATTAAGCGAAGCTACTGTTAACGCACGTAAATATATTCGACAGTCCCTCTATTTCTGTCACATTCTCCTAGTAGTTTAAAATTTGTTTGTTGTTGTATTGAATTGTCTGTCTTTCTTTTTTGTTTGTGTTCGAAGACAGAAAAATTGTCGGGACTTTCTTCTGGTATAGAAAGTTTATTTCTAATTTTCTAATTTTATTGCTCCCTTTACAAACATTTTAAAGAAAATGCCAAAATTGAATGGAATGATGCTTTTAGATTACTAGAAGAGAAACTAGTTAGTGCTCCAATTCTATGTTGTCCGGATTACACCAAATTATTCGAAGTTCACATAGATGCATCGGGAATAAGGATAGGAGCTGTGTTATTGCAGCATAGTCGGAATGGTGATCGTGTTGTTGCATATCTGAAAAGGTCGTTCACCTCCTGTCAAGAAAACTACTTTCCCACTGAACGAGAATGTTTAGCCCTAATATTGGTTTTGGTAAAATGAAGACCGTACCCTTAACAGTAGTTACGGATCACTATTCTTTTTTGTAGTTGTTGAGGTTTAAACAACCTACTAGTCGTATTGCACGATGGACAATCAGGTTACAACAACATAGTTTCCAGCTCATTCGCAAGGGTATAGAAAACTTAGTACCATACACCTTGTCACAGTCCCAATTATGAACAGTATTGAATCACAAGCAATGAGTTGTGTAAACTCTACAAATAAGTAGTTCATTAAATTGCAGAAAGAGATCATATCCAAACCTGATGACAAACACTCAAAATATCGAGTTCAGGATGGATTAGTGTTTAAGTATGTGTCGTCTCCAATATTTGGTTGGAATCTTAATAGAAAGAAGCAAATAATCCCTAAGGATCAACGCCAAGGATTGATCGTAGCAGCACATAATCCACAAACTTCCAATCATATGAAAGTCTTCAAGTCGATTATCCCCAAAAAAACACCTAGTCTAAAAGAAATCTGACGTAGCCTAGTATATTTCCAACTGCAAGATGTGTGCTGCTCATAAGAGTGAACCGAAGAAACCGCCCGGATATTATGTTCGACAGGGAAAGTGTACAAGACCTTGGTAATGAATCTCTATGGATTTCGTAGGACCTCTACCTAGGTCATCGGAAGGTCATCAATATATTTTTATCGTCTCGGATTACATTAGTAAATTTGTCATTTTGATCACATTCATTTGTTTTAGTTTACTATTCAACATAATGTATGGTTATATTGTGTTCGAAATGTGCCAGAAAAAAGATATGCATTAATTTTTAATGTAACATAGTAAATGCATATGTCAACTTTTCCGTGGAACTCACGGTATAATCTTCAATGGGAGCTAACAGTGTTGAAGATAAAATTTTGTTTTATCAGACTCTTCAAAATACGAGTAAATGAGCTTTAAAATATGTTGGTCCATTTATTGTTGATAAAAAGGTATCTCCTTGGACATTTACTCTACAAGATTGTTTAACTTACTTTTAGTTGCCTCTGTCAGGCGGGGGCTAGAGAATTTCCTGACGACGATTCCCGTCAGAAGTAGAAGTCCTCGAAGAGCATCAGGCTTGCCCATAACCGTAACGATGCTTCAATCATTCATTCTCACATATTATGTTTTATTTTATTTATTATTTTTAACGAGGAATTAAAATGTAATAATGTACAAGAAGTTCCATTTAAAATAATGTAGACAGTATCGATTTCCGGCATAACCAGAAGTCGGCCATCTTTGGTAATAATTTCAAAATTTTTCTCTCGTAAATGTAGTATGCTAGTATTTCTTCGAATTTCTAGTGGAAATGAAGTTACAGAAGAAATACTCTAGCGTGGACACCCTCTATATACAAGGTGTCTCGATAAGCGACTGTTTCTCGAAAATGGTAAATCCAATGAGTTTTGAGGAAAAATCCTTACAAGTAAAGAGGATGAAAGAAATGTCTGAAAATCATTTTGAAGTTTGTTAATTGACCACTAGAGAGCGCAACTTCTATGAAGAAACATAAAAGTCATGCTAATTTGGAAAGTTGGACGATGGGCGGTAACTTGACAGCTTGTGTATTAAGGTTACTTTATTTTAAGATGCCCTACAACTCATTTACCTATTGGAATATTTTTGGTCTTGTTTAAAAAGCATGTTACGTTCTTTTTTTATTAAACAGATTAGTTTAAATCAAATAAACTAAATACCACTAAATATGCAGTATCTTAGGCAATTCAACTCTTAATGCGTTTTTCATAAAATTGTTTCAAAAAAACAACCTCCTTACTTGTACAACAAAATATCACTTAAATCAGATTTAAATAATCTCAATATAACATTTAAAAGAACTATAACTCCTCCTCAGCATAAAACAACAATCTGCAATATTTCAACGGTCATTCCCTTATCAAAATATTTAAAGTCAAATATAAGCAACATGTTTTTAACATGCAAGCTGTCACACGTGCATTACAGTCTAGCAGCAGGCTGTCTTACTTTCGAACACAGGGTGGTAATTCCGAAGTGCTTGAGAAGCACAATTCTAACGTGAAGATGAAAGACTTGGACCGTTTATTTGTATACTGGCCAGGCCAGGCATTGACAGCGACATTGAAGCGATGGCGATAGCTTGCAGTAAATGTGCAAGACATGCGCATGAACCACTAAAGTTTAGTCAACACCACTGGGAGTATCCTCAAGCACCATGGGAACGAATTCATATCGATTACGCTTGATCTTTTGAAGGGGTTATGATGCTGGTCGTGACCGATGCATACAGCAAGTGGTTAGAAGTTAAGGTGACACATACTTCGACTACCAGTGCAACGATTGCTATTCTTGACGAGCTGTTCACCGCTAGTGGTGTTCCAATCACTATTGTTTCTGACAATGGATCAAACTTTACTTCTGCGGAATTCAGTGGTTGGCGTCAAATTCCACAAACGCACGGCTCAGTATCACCCAGCTACAAATGGTCAGTGTTGAAACAGTGAAGGACAAAAACATTTGAATGAATTCCTTAGAAAATACCGAAAAACCCACCACGCTACGACGGGGAAGTCTCCATCACAGCTCTTTTTGGGTAGGCCAATACGGCCGAGATTAGATCTGATTAGACCGGAAGAAACGAAAAATGGAGAAAGACAGGCTTACAGTTTCAATCCAAGCTACCGGGTTTTCGATCAAACCGCGCAGTTTACTTCTTATCCGAAAATTCTCGAATGGACAAATGGCTGGCAGGTAAAGTCGTCCGAAGACTGGGTGACTTACACTACAACATTGATTTTAAAGAAAATGTCGTGAAGCGACATGTTGACCAGATCAGAGGGCTAAAGTCGAGAACTCCATCAAGTTTTCAGATAAAATGGAAAGGCGTCCAACTTTTGGTATGAATCTGGATTTGGAACCGTCATCTTCTGCATGTGGACAAGCAGTTAGGAATACTCAACCTTCAGAAACTGAGGCTACACTTGGCGGAAGTCCACAATCAATTGAATCCGGACGGACTGCTCCAAGAACCCACCAGCCTCTAGAAACGGTAACGACTACTCCTCAAAGATCTTCTAGGGCCATGAAGCCTAAGCAACCCTATAGTCCATAGGGAAATAATGATATATTTAAATTTAGGCGAGCATTCTGCTGCCGCGCTTTTTGTTTATTGGCACATTTTGTCAAACGTCAATTATTTAATTACATATACAACAGAATCCTCAGTTTGGATGCTTTTTTTCTCACTACAAATTTCATAAATACAAGGTTTCAGTAGAAGAGTAAAAGCAATTGTCTTGATAATTGCACTTGAACTTCACCTTGAGGTATGAAGCGATTAAATATTTTTGTGATATTTGGAAAAACTTAAATAGAACAGATCGATTTGCTTAGTAGGTTCTTAACCGTTATAAAATTGGCTAAATTTTAGGGAAAACGGCATTGCGATTTATCCAGATTTAGAGGAAAAAATAACTAAAAAGGGTCAAGTAAGTGTGGCTTCAATATACAGGGTTCGTCAGTGAAGCGGGAAAATTTTTATTTAAACCTAAATGTTTTTACAGTTTTCTGTTTAGTTAGACTCGCCATTTTATTTTTTAAAAATAACACTTGATAACTGAAGTGGGTTTTCAGCGCTCCAATATCGACTATTCTGTTATGGCAGTTCAAACTCTATCAATGTTTTCTAGCGTTGTAACACTTCTTGCTGCTCCTTTATGTTTTAAATTTAATGTGAACCCAGTTTCTTCAAACTTTGCTACCATAACTTAATTCCATTACCCGCTCATGACGCGGAATATTAAACCGATTGCAAAATAACCTTCTCATGGTTGTCGCGGAGTCACCATTTTTACGATATAACACAGAAATGACGATGAGCACCTGACCACTGTTTTATATTTTTGCTAAATGACGTTAAATGACTGACAATTTATTATTAAATTCAGCTCCTCACCCAAACGTCAAAGGAATAATAAAACTTTTAAATTTCCCGCTTCACTGACAAACTCTGTATTAAAGTAAATGTACAGAGATGCATTTGAAGAATAGTATGACTAGTGGTTTATACTATTTTGCTTGCTTTCTGTTGTTTTGAATTTAAAGAATTAAAAATTCTTAAAAACTTTTGAAGTGGTTGGCAAAATATTGTTACGTTCAAATATCAAGTATAAAATCAGAACTTATGTAATGTTTATAATCAATTACAGATCTCGGAGCACTAATAATTCAAAAATTATGTCTTATTATGACTTCAAAGTTAATAGTTTAATGCTACCAACATCAGTATGATTTTACTATAGCATTCGAACGAGTTATAAAACACTCGAATGACATAATTTGGGTGGTTTAATAATTGTTACATAAATAAATTATAAGCGTACAAATGCTCAAAATTATTAACAAACTTACAGAAAAGATTATTAAATCTACAATTTTCTGAATTACTATAAATTAGTTTAATGAAAAATTTGTCTGGATTATAAAGTTTGTTAGTATTTTCAGAATATTTTTCTAATTTATTGTTTTTGTGTTAAGAAATTTCAGGACAGGACAAACTACATTTTCATTAGATAATCCTAGCACTTGCAAAATGTATAGGGATACAAAACATTTTGTTGTGTAACATAAAAGGAGAAACTTCCGATCATTTTGCAATATATATGGTAATAAGTCTAAACTCACCTGCTGGAACACCTCGAAGAGCAGGGTGATCATCTCCAGCAGTGTCGGGGACACCTTCCATACTTTCGCCACCTAGACTATCTTCATTAGGACATTCAGACGTTGAATTCGTACCGGTTACGTCGTCAGTTTTACCATTATTACGTTGACTAGATAGGACTTGCATTTCCCACATTTGCTCTTGTCTAATATCGTCATTGTAATCCTGAAACAAATAATTACGGTTAAACCAAATTTATCCATAAAAAAAGAGTTGATTTAATAAAGGAATAAATCAATACATAATTTACATAGTAAAAGAACTTAAGAAAAGCTTTTCTAAATAATATTTACAAAATGTAAAGTTATTTCTAATTCTTGATTAAAAGATTGTTAAACTTCTAACTCTCTTCATGTTGGAGTATATTTTTAACAAATAAAAAATAATTTAAATAAAACATTGATTTTTCGTTTACTTTTTGCTTTAGCTATTAATTAAAACATCGCAAAAAGTGTTCAAACAAAATTAAAATTTTAATTAAAAATGAATTAAAAATCCCACAATTTAATATGATTTTGGTAATGAGATATTAATTATTCTGTAGAAAGGAGCATAAATTAAATTTGTAAATAACTTTTTAGTAAATGTAAACTTATCGAAAAAATATCTTAAAAAAATGATTATTGAAAGTTGGAAACGCTTTTATTTACTTTCTGTAGTTTTAACTTAATTTTTAACTTGTCATATTTCATTAATCAGTACAGAAAATGAAACTGGAGATTTCTTGCAAAATTTAAAGGGGGTTTAACATAAAAAAATTTCCTTAAAGCCTCCCTGAAGAGTTACAGTCCCTTAAAGATGTGTAAAAATTTACATTAATCGATTTTTTTCTGAAATGACTTGAAATAAAAAAAGAAATCTAAACATTCAAATACTACTACCAAGAAGCCTCCATAATTTCATAATTTTATTCACCCTTGTTCTCTGCAAGGGGGTGAGTCTTACTACCCCTTAGAGTTTTTTACCAGAACTTTTTAACTAATTTTTTTTCAATTTTAAAATTCAGATTTTGGAGGGCCAATTCAATTAAAAACTTTTTGTCTCTTAAAAATTTCACGTAAACTCAATACTTTTTCACCAAAAAATAAATTAAGCGAACTTGCAGAATTTTTAATTAATAAGTTGCGTATGCAAGTTTGACATAAATAACAATATTATTATTAACTATCATTTTTAATTTAAATTAACAATATTATTTCAGAGAGTGTTCAAAATGGGCACCATTTTCTTGAATACAGGCTCTTATTCTTTTGAACAAATTTCAGTTAACGCTACCTATCATTGCTACAGATTGTCTAACTCTTCAGGGAGGCTTTAAGGAAATTTTTTTATGTTAAACCCCTTTAAATTTTGCAAGGAATCTCCAGTTTCATTTTCTGTACTGATTAATGAAACACCCTGTATATACAAAAGAAAATTAATTAAATGAGAAGAAAATATACAAAATCAAAATTATCCAAGTACTTAATATTATAAATATGACAAAAGAATAAAAATAAAACATTACAATAGAAATAAAATAAAAATACTAACAGTAATTCCCTAATGAACTAAACATTTAAAATTGTCAAATTAATAAAATTAAAGCTGTCTTTGTTTAAATCGACCAATCCCGCTATCTCATTAGTGAATTGCTAAGCACATTGGATCGAATCTTCTGCAGTTTTCTGTCGAGTGTTTAACCTAGGAACTAAAAAGTTGATCCTGGACAGAAGCCATGGGCAGTCAATTCTATTGTGGCGAAAATTATGTAGGAATTTAATAGCTGATAAAATTCTACGGGTATTTAACGAGGTTAAGTTAAACCTTTCTAAAAGTGTTGAATCTTCAAAATTTCTTAGACGGTATACTCCATCTTCGACGAGAAATAAATATTTCAAAAATGTTCTTTGGACTGCCTCCAAATCAGATCTTTGACACTCATAAAGTGGATACCACATTAATGACCCGTACTCCAAGACAGATATTACTAAAGAATTGTACAAAATAACTAAAGTTCCACTACAAAATCCACGACAATTTCTAAAAATGAACCCATAGGTCCTAAGTGCTCTATTGATAATATTTATAATATGTTGCGTGAAATCGAGTTTAACATTAAAAGTGATTCCAAGATTCTTAATAGAATTGGTTCTTTGTAACAGCACACCGTCAACATTGTAAAGTAATAACAGTATGGTTTTTAGTGAAAGAAAGCACAGAACATTTCTCTAAATTCAAAGATAGTTTATTGGAGGAACACCATACGAGGACATATTGAAAAATTCTTAGCCTACTATAGAACCAAACAAAATTTCAATGTCAAAATATTTTATTACTCAACATATTCTCCTCTTAATTGGATACATTTATTACAGCGAACCTGCAACGTCTCTAGACCTTTCAAAAAAATGTTTCTTCTTGCTCTGCAAACCAGACCTCCACAGCTTCTATTACCTCCTTGTTGGAAGAAAATGTACGACCTTTTAAACTTTTTTCAGTTGAGGAAAGAGGTGATAGTCGGACGGAGCCAAATCGGGTGAATAAGGGGGTGTTCTAGTAATTCAAACCCTAAATCACGAATTTTTGCATGGCAACATGAGATTTGTGTGCAGGGTCGTTGTCCTGCAAAAACAAAACACCTTTGGATAGCTTTCCGCGTCTTTTCTCTTTAATATTTTCCCGTAGAGTGGTCAGTAATGTCGAATAGTAATCTCCAGTTATTGTTCTACCCTTATCCAAAAATCAATCATGATTACTCCATGGCAATCCAAAAAACTGAAGCAAGAACTTTTCCAGCAGATTTTTGGACACGAAACTTCTTAGGTCTTGGAGAACCAGAGTGTCGCCATTCCATCGATTGTTGCTTTGTTTCTGGATCGTAGAAATGTACCCAAGTCTCATCCATAGTAACAATTCGGTTTAAGAAGTCTACATCGTTTTCAAATCGAGCACAGATCGAACGCGATGCTTCTACCCTTGCACGCTTTTGGTCAACATTCAAACATTTGGGGATCCATTTTGCAGCAATTTTTCTCATGTCCAAATTGACGTGAACCATATGATGAACGCGTTCGTATGAAATATTCAGTGCTTCAGATATCCGTTTTAGCCCAATTCGACGGTCTGATAAAATCATGCCATGAATTGCATCGATATTTTCGGGAACTGACACAGAAACGGTCATCATCTTCAATGGAAAATTTACCTCTTTTGAAGCTTGCATTCCAATTTTTGACGGTCGCATACGAAGGACATTGATCACCAAGGATATTAAGCATATCTTCGTAAATCTGCTTACCTCTTAACCCTTTTAAATACAGGTACTTGATGATGGCTCGATACTCCAATTTTTCGATTTTCACAATTTCGGTGGACATCTTTTTCATTTAATTTATTGCGTGACTCTGGTTTACTTTTTGACATCAAACTTTACACTGACACTTCTAATAAGTTATTGTTTGTTGCTATGGTAACGCAATATTTTGTTTATGCAAGGAACTGGTCTATGCTAACTAGATATCAATACATCCTCGTATAATCAAACTATTAAGGCATTGTTGAAGAAGTTGACAATCATGTGGAGAGCGAATCTCAATAAAAAATTTAAAATCGTCAGCAAATATCAGCTTCATAGCATTGATAGAAGAAGGAAGATCGTTAATAAATAATAAAAAGAGCAAAGGGCCCAAAATATATCCTTGAGGTACACCAGAGGAAGCTATAAATATTTTAGATGTTGAGTTACCATACCTCACAAACTGTTCACGATTAATTAGGATAGATAGGAGTAGAGTGATTAAAGACTGATCGAAGTCAAATACGTAAAGTTTGTTAGCTAATACAAAAAGTCGGTGTAAATTTCATCAACCTGACTTCTAGCATCGATAATTTCAGCAATAGATTGTTTGAAAACAGCGAAATTAGTAATAGTGGATCGACCTTCCATAAATCCATGTTGGACTGGTGTTATGTGTTGTTTAACGTACAGCTTCAAAAACCTTTGCAAAATTATTTATTAGACATATAGGTCTATAATTTTTATATCGCAAGCATCGCCTTTTTTGAACACAGGAATGACACACGATCTTTTCCAGTTAGTAGGATATTTTGAGTTTTTGATGAATTTATTAAAAATATGTGTAGAGGTTTAGTAAAAATGCAAGCACAGTCCTTCAAGATAAAGCATCGCCTTTTTTGAACACAGGAATGACACACGATCTTTTCCAGGTGGTAGGAAATTTTAAGTTTTTGATAAATTTATTGAAAAGTAGTGTAGAGGTCTAGTAAAAATGCAAGCACAGTCCTTCAGGATAAAGCTAGGTATTCCATCCGGGCCTGCGGTAAGTTTATTTTTAGAGGACTTTAGAGTAGTAAAAATCTCTTTCTCAGAGATTGAAGTAACATTATTCAAAACGAGTAATTGACAGAGTTAAGATGCGGATTGTAGCAAGCAGGATCGGACACATTGTAAACGATCATAAAATATTCAGCAAAGCCACCAACAATTGTCTGTGGCGAAGACAGTTCATCATTGTTATAACGCATAATACCAGGAATGCGAGAAGTTCTTTTCTTGTCCTGAATGAATGTCCAAAATTTCTTTGGATTATTAACAATGTAATTTTGAGTATCATTGACAAAATTATTATGTGCGACAGTTATAAGTTTCTTCATCAGTATACACTGAGTCTTATAGAAGGTGAGATGACATTGGAACATTGATTTTTTATATTTCCTCAGCAGTGAATATTTGCGGTGTAAAGATCGTATTATTTCCGAAAAAGACCAAGATGGATAGTGATAACGATTAGATGTGGGTTTAAGTTTAGGTACTGATATTTCCAAAACTTCATTAGGCTTTTCGTAAAATAGAGAGCAGGCATTGTCAACATCATTAACGTCATTTAAGCTAGACCAATCAATAGTTAATAGTTGATACAACAACGGATAGTTCGCCTTCTTATAATTAAAAGAATTAGAATTATAATTAATAGAAAAATGCTTAAACTTAAAGGAAGCGTCTCTAACAAGAGGATCAGCTTGGGAAACACTGCAGGAAATATTAGAATTTGCAAACACCAGGTCGAGACAACGAGCATCAACATTACTGATATAATTAAATTGATCCAAAGAGTTAAAACTTTTGGATTTATCTAGTATTTTATAGAAACTATTATTTACTTCATTGCCGTACATGGGAACATTAAAATCCCTGACAATAAAAATTCTGCTGTTGATTTTCAAGTCGCCAAAAGTGTCAAAGAATAATTCAAACACAGAAAGGGGCAAAGACGGAGGAATATATAAGACAAATATACTGACTGACTCATTATTAGACAATGATAATTGAATGCCGAATATGTCAACAGACGGAACATTAAAATACACACAAGTTAAATCATATACTTTAGTTACTTTATAATTAATGTGGACAGCTAGTAACACACCACTACCCCTAGATAAGTTAAGAATATCATAATTGCAATCTTTTCTATAAACTAAGAAATTATTAGAAAAATATTCAGAGCTTAGTATATCGGCAACTAACTAAGTTTCCGGTATTGCAATCAAATCATAGTCATATCATAGTTGTAAAATTCAGTAACCTTAGACCTAATTCCACGACAATTCTGATATAAAAGGTTGATAGTATTACTGCAATTGGGGTTTTTCAAAGAAATGTATCCTATTAAAACTGTTTCAATAATTTTGGTTACACAATAGTCCAGTCACTTTAGACGAAAATAGGGCTTCAGTGCGAAAACATTAGATCGTGTTATTTTGGTGTTTTAAGCAAAATGTCAAAAATTGAGAAAGAGATTAGTGTCGCGTCATTAATTATTCAAGGTCAAAGGTTACAAAACCTCGTTTTCTATAACCCGAGACTAATTTAGGTTATTATAAAAATGAAAGATAATTAAATTTTCCATAAAAATGATATCTTTCAATTTTTGCGTACAACGAATAATTAAGCCACAAATGAACACCGAAGTATATTTCGTATAGCCAATGCATACAAGATGTGCTTGTTGTATGTAATAATATTTCATTTGTTAATCAATATACAAAACAAAATAATAAATGTACAGTTTACTCATGAAATATATCATGGTATATACAGGGTGAGTTTTTAAGACGGGATAGCTTGACTACTTCTATGTTTTGAAAGTATCAATTTTGGTATAGCATATGTATTATAAAAAGTTGTAAAATGAAATGGTGAATACGATTTAATAGTAATATACAGGGCGTGAAATTTGAATTTTTAATGTTATGGAGGTTTGAAATGTAACAAAGTTAAAGAATCACAGCAGCGTAATCTTTTCACATTAATAGGTGTTTTTATGATAGCAGCTTACTTTCAAATGTTGTCTAATAATGTACCAAATCTAAATTTGATATAATAAAAGCAAGCTTTTTATCACTTCTTAAAAGAAGTTCCTGAAAAGCCTATTTTATGAAGAAAAAATAAAATAACAATTAAAACGGCTTAATTAATGTTAAAATAAAATTAATTTGAAAAGTTTAGATTATTATTTATCTAAATATGTAAAAATACGTACTTATTACCAGAAAAAAGATTTTGTCCAAAACCACCCTGTATAAACGATACACCCCGTATATAACAAAAATATTTTTAAAAACTGCGCTCTGATGTAACATTTACAACGCCGTTTGGATAATTTTGATATCTTTAAAAACATAAAAGTAATCAAGCTATCCTGACTTAAAAACTCGCCCTGTATATGTTTTACAAACAGTAGCGCACCATGCAGGTATAATGCAGACGGGATACAGGAACTGAGGAATTTTTCTGGGACTGAAAAATGTCTTTATTATTTTACATTTTCTTAGCAGACTGGGTTTTTCTTAATAAATATTCCAATTTCCAAATATTTACCATTTTAGTTAATGTAACATATGATGAAAGTTAAATATTTCCTCCTATAAATTATCACTAATTATATTGTTCTTCGTTGAGGAGGGGCACCAAAAAACCACTATGACGTTTATTCAGGTAACGTTTCGTGCAGCCGAATGTGCACTTATTCAGGTATTTAAAACAAATAAATGGTCCGCCACTTGAATAAGTGTAAAAAACATGGATAATAAACAAACACAAAATAATTAACATAGTCAAATAAATATTCTGATAAAACACACACTCTATACGTAGAAACGAACAAACATTCATATATAGAGTGTGCGTTTTATTAGAGATATTTATTTACATTTAATTGGTTATTTATTTTGTGTTTGTTTAATATCGATGTTTTGGTAAATATACAACAAAGAGGACCCACCTCCGATCGCCTTCTAAATAGGTGCGTTGGACGCGGCTTCCGATGCGGAACAACTTTTCCCTCTGACATAATTGGGGGTCACGTCGGTAAAAAAGATATTCACCATTAAAGATGTGATAAATATTGTAATTTGAATAACATGACACTTTGTACATTCGACGTCTTTGCCATATTGTCAAGGACACCCTCCCGAGTAACTTGCAAGTAATTTTACTGGGGGTCATTGTTTCTTAAAAGTTATTAACAAATGAAGGTGGTGATAACAGCCGTACAATGGAATCTCAATTGTACCACACCGTGTACATTCGAGACGTCTACTATTATGAGAACACTTACTCTATCTCCAACACTTGTTTAGAGACGTCTACAGGTTATTGCTGTTATTCTTACTTCATTTATATTATACGTTTAGAGAGCGTAGTAGACCTTAACTAATACATTAACTTTATTCGTTAATAACTTTTTAACAAACAATGACCCCTGAGTAAAATTACTTGCAAGTTGCTCGGGAGGGTGTCCTTGACAATATATGTGAAATTTAAGGTCATCGGAGGTGGGTCCCCTTTGCTGTATGAACGGGGGTGAACGGTGTTGGTTGGTAGGTTACAGTTATTACAATTTTCTTCTTAAAAAAAATACATGTTTGCATGTGGTTTGAGGTAAACGGTGTTGGTTTTAACTAATACATTCACTTTATTCGTTAATAACTTTTTAACAAACAATGACCCCCGAGTAAAATTACTTGCAAGTTGCTCGGGAGGGTGTCCTTGACAATATATGTGAAATTTAAGGTCATCGGAGGTGGGTCCCCTTTGCTGTATATTTACCGATGTTTTTTACACTTATTCAAGTGGCGGACCATTTATTTGTTTTAAAGGCCTGAAGAAGTGCACATTCGGCTGCACGAAACGTTACCTGAAAAAACGTCATAGTGGTTTTTTGTGCCCCTCCTCAACGAAAAACAATCCAATTAGTAACATATGTACTATATACTATAATAAATATATATATATATATATATATATATATATATATTTATTTTAATTTATATATTAATCAGCAAATGAATTATTATCACATACAACAAGCACATACTGTATGCATTGGCTATACGAATGAGGTATAGGCCTTGTCCGGAAACTTCGGTGCGTATTTGCGGCTTAATTATCCGTTGTACCTAAAAATGTAAGATATCATTTTTATAATTTAATTATCTTTCATTTTTATAATAACCTAAATTTGCCTCCGAGCCATAGAAAGCGAGATATTCGTAAAAATCTGGTTTTTATGACCTTTACCCTTGAATAATTAATGACGCGACACTGATCTCGTTCTTGATTTGAAACAGTTTTAATATGATAAATTTCTTGATATAATAATAGTTATTCATTGTATAAGTGTTTTGACAGCATTTTATCCACGCAAGAATCTTCAAACGAGAGTGCCAATGGATAAAATGGGTCTAAAACACGAATGCAAAGTAAAGAAATAAAAAATGATGGAAAAAAGCACATTGAAGAATTACTAATAGGTGCTCCTGATGAACATTATTTGATAGCTTCGGTAAACTTTTAAAAGTTTACATATTTGATAGTTACGGTAATTACTCTTTTAATAATTTTAGGCAAAATTTTTGCATTATTTTAGATTGCATTAATAATAGAAGTCACAAGTGGATGCAGATGTTACAAATTAACAATAAAAATTGATGACCTACAATATATGGGCTCAAATCTGTTGGTGTCAATACCCTGATACCAATATTTCACGCAAGTTCACCATAATCCAAGATTTTGTGTCATTGCTGTGAGCCTCTGTAAGAAATATATTTTTTAGGCGCTCATCTTAAAAAGAGGCAATTTACGTCCTCATTTGCTGCCTTAAAGTAGCACTTTTTTGTACTCATCTGTCAAAAAAAGTAAAACGGCCGCTTCGTTGAATCACGACACCCATGCCTCATTGCAATAAATTATAGTAATTATTAATGTCACATAGTTTTTTATTTCTGTAAACAATAATATCCTTAAGATTTGCGTATTATGTATTCGTTGTCTTAGATAAATAACTGCAAAACTGCATATTATTCCTATTCTGTGTCTATTGTATCAACAAAAAATAGAATATAATTTGAAAAAAAATGAATAAAAATTCTTGACAATGTCAAATTGTTTCATTCCTTTAGCGTTCGTACGTTTTAGAGTGAGCGCCTAAAAAAGGTTGTGTGTACCGCGGCTGTAAAGGTTTTTTCGGCCTTTTCTGATATGATGGCCGAGGCATCAGAGCGGCCGAAAAAAACCTACTTTAGAGCCTTGATACACAAATAACTATTGCTACGTCCGAAGAGGTTGCCACACCGTAGATTGATCGATACGTAGATAAAAAATGTACAATGATAGATGATGGAAATAATGCATTCGTAAAGGTATCTTTCGAAGTTGTTTGTTTTTAAACTGCATGAAACGTACATCAACAACCTCGTTAGCAAATAAGGGTACTGACATCACAACGGTGGGTGACGGTCTTCAACAATAGCATCGAAGATTCCATATCAAATAATAATAATAATAATAATAATACATTATTGGTCTGAATTCCAGTACATAAATATAAAAAAATAAAAATGTGTGCGACAATCACTGTTAAAATAATAAATTAAAATAAATGTGTAAAAAATTGAATTATGATAATATGATAATATCGCACAGTGAAATATTGTAAGTATCAAGAGGAGTATCCAGTAGATAAGTTACATGAGTAACCATATAATAATAAGATACGTTGGAAAGATTATGAGGCGTAGAACAAATTTGTAGAGAACATTTATTTATAAATTTTGCAATTGAAGCTTGCAAAAATGTGTTCTATAATTTTTGGGGAATATTATGACGTCACTGTTCACCATCCATTTTCGTATTAGTTAGATTTTTTTGAAAATTTTGATATATGTATTACACAATATTCTATCACAAAAATGCACACAAGCAATACTTTTTCTACATAATGCGGTGGACAATAAATTGTAACAAGTTTTTAAATCTTACACAATCGTAACGATCACGCTATCAATACCATTGATACTATCAAATCGCTACAACAAATTTTGTGGACATGTCCAAGTTGCAATGAATTGGGAAACGATTCTATTAACCATAAGGAATGCTCGGGATGTAAAATAATTCCTACTCTGCTTGAGTCTATGAATAAATTAAATAACACGGTGGCGGAATTGCAACAAAAGCTAGAATCAAAACCGCAAACTGATTTGAATATGGAACAATTAATTTACGAAATATCTGATAGAAATAAGAGATCGAAAAATATAATAATTTACAAACTAAAGGAATCAGTATCTGATGACATAAATACTAGAATTGTCGAAGACTTGAAAAACGCAAGAGATGTTATTCGTCATATCGCTCCTGATATTAACACTGAAAATGTAATGACAGTAAGATTAGGAAAACAACTAGAAAGGAAAAATCGCGCCCCCTAAAAATTATTCTTAAAAATAAAGAAGAGGCACTGAAAATTGTAACACAAAAAAGAAAACTATAGTCTTTCAACTATGATGTCTCAATTGGAATGGACCAAACAATTATGCAACGTGAATATTGTAACATTTCCTTTATTAATATTTTTTATTTTGTAAAATTTTGAATGCAACATTGGTTGTCTAAGCAGCCGTTGGTTTTCCAATGCAAATTCAAAATAATTGATAACAGCAATCAATTGCGGGCAGGTGTAGTTGGGATTCGTATTCGAAAAGGCGTTGCAAAAGACGTTCTTGTAACTAGTGCGAAGCTAACGCTGATAATAATTCTAATTCAATCAATTTGTGGAATTTGTGTGTCGTACCATCACTTTTCGTTCTTCTGCGTTTTTTTTTTACTCAACATGTTCTGATGTAATTAAAGGATGGCTTCTTGTGGCATTACTCATCAATCCTCCAGGTGTTGCAGAAGATTCTACTACCTCGCTGGAAGGCGTCTGGATATTGTGTGTCTTAATTAACTTATACGCTGTGAGTACAATTCATATGATTCCGTTTTTAATTGTGGAAATTAAACTTTTACGATAAATTTGGAAATTACGTGCGATTATCTTGACCAGCTGCGAGTGCGAATATTTATTTGTGCGCGCTTATCACTTATACCAATGCGTGGCACGTATCGCAATTCTTCGACGATTTAATAAATTTACATTATCAAAATTTAACCGTTAACTACTGTTTAATTATTTGTAATTGATGTACTCCATATTTTACTCGTCACCTAACTCCGTGTTGTTCTGTGTTTCATTTTCAAACGTAATAAGTGATTGTGTGCGAATTCTTTTTAACCCAAGCGTATAAACTTTATCATCGTTAACATTAAATACCGTGCGATCGGAAGAACTGTCGTTTAGTAACATTGAACTGATAATTATCATTGCTTCGCATTATCTCTAACTAATTGGAAATTTAGTTATTTCTCAAAATTTAGTTACTTATCATAATACGGTTTCCGTAAATTTGTAACGTTGTACTGATTTACATAATTTTTGTTATTATTAATTATATCTAATTGTAAACAACTCATTTGTATTTCTTTCGTGTCGCGTTTTCTAATTTCTTATCTGCAACGGCATGTATTAGCTGGTCTTAGATAATTGAGTCGGAACGATCAACGCAAGTATTTTTTTCTTTTATACTGATTGGTAACATAATTAGTAAATATTGCCATTTATGCGAATATAATTCGCTCGGGGTGTAGAACACGCAAAGCAGATCTGTTTTCAAGTGTGTACAAACTAAGCTTACCTCCCGAATGCTTGCAGAGTTTCTGTCTGAGAACCACAATTATTTAGGTTCAGGTTTTGCTCTACAATCATTAGTTACTATTACTATCGACCTGATAACGATCGCTATTAAAAATTGCATTTGAGTTGGGCCTAATATTCATGTGTGTTGATGAATGCGTTAGACAATACCTTTTTTTACAAAGTTATTGTACAGATATGTACCTAGACTACCTCGTGTAAATATATTATCTACTTATGTCTTTAGCTTAACTTGATTTGTTTTGTGTTTTTTTGTTTATTCCAGCAAGTTTTTTTTCATATTCGGATCAATACTGTCTCGCACGAGGGCGGTATTTAAACTATACAGGTATTTCATTCGTGCTGGCGCCCAACCGATTTTGAACTTCTTTCTAATCAAGTCAAACTACCAACGCCACTCACCGACATTCTATAGCTACGCCAGTGCCGGTAGTAACAACTTTTGGGGTCTGGTTTTGTTACACACTTTTGGGGTGCGTAACAAATTTTGGCGCCCAACGTGGGGCAAACAACTAATTGGAAGTTTTTCTCCTAAATATTTTTTCTAATATCTTACTTACGACATTTTTTTCTGTGGGTTCTACATTAATTTTTGTGCTTTCCTACTGTTTTGCCAATTTATTTAGATATTTTTACGATGACTATTTGGAAGCTAGAAATAAATCGTTTACTTAAAGCTGAACTTATCTATGAGGTTATTTCTAGAGGTCATGATGCTTCTGTAACTGTCGATAGTCTGCGTCGGCTGGTAAGAAGTGTCATACAATTAGATGCAAATAAATCTATTTCTGTTGCAACCCATTCTATTCCTCATGATGATGATAAAACTGCTATCGAGTCTGCAATTGCCGAATTACGAGCTGCTTTAGTCACTTTTGATGGTAATACGTCATCTGCTTTCTTCCTACGAGTTTCTTCTCTATGGGTGCATATCCATCGTCGTTGTGAGTTGATGCACGCTACTACTGAGGAAGCACAACAAACAAAAAGGTCACTTCTTTTAACTATCACTGTTTTGCAAAGCGAGTTCGACACTAAAATTAAAAACTGAAGAAAACAACTTTTGGTGAATTTTCTCGTCTACCGTCTTCTAGTCCAGTTATGCCTTCCCAAGCAGGAGAAGAACCTGATTTTCTTTCTTCCTCAGAATCGGACTCAGATGGTGGAGAACCTGTTTCTTCTCGAATTACTACTATCATTAAACCTGTGGATGTAAGTCGTTGGGGAATAAGTTTCTCCGGGGACGGGTCTTCTTCTCTGATGGAGTTTCTTACCCGGGTGAATGAGTTAATGTCTTCTCGTGGTGTCAGCTCCTCTCAACTCTTTGCTGCTACTGCAGAACTTCTTACTGGGCGCGCTCTTTTACTATTTCGTGCTCGGCGATCTTTATTACATTCTTGGCGTGATGTGGTGACGATGTTAAAGGCTGAATTTTTACCAGTTGATTACGACGATAGGTTGGTGGAAGAGATTAAAGCACGTACTATGGGAGCTACGGAATCCATTGGGATTTATGTGTCAGTAATGCAAGGCCTTTTGGACGGCTAAATGAATCATGGACAGAGGCCAAGCAGCTTCGACAAATTCTCCGTAATCTGACACCTTTCTATCAGTCAGCTCTGGGCTTACAAGATATTTCCTCGATCGCTCAGCTGCTTGCCATTGGACAAAAACTGGAGTATAATAAGTTCACTATTGAGTCTTACAAGCCACCACCGTCTCGTCGAACTACGAAATTACTAGAACCTAATCTTGCGTATGTTGACTCCACTGTGGGTATGACTTCTTGTGCTTCTGGAAGTTCGGAGAACCGTGCTATACATGTTAATTCAACTTCTACTTCTGCTACCGTGGCAAATGTACAATCTGTTACACGTACGGTAGTTTGTTGGAATTGCGGCGAAGAGGGTCACGTGTCTCCTACTTGCCCTAAACCTCAAGTGCGCCATTGTTATGGTTGTGGAAGGCATGGTACTATAAAAACAAAATGCCCTAATTGTTCAAAACGTTCGGAAAACTAACTGGTGAGTCATCCAGTCGAGGGATAGATTCAACCATTTCTGTAAACTCGACAAATTCTTTCGACTCTCTCAATGTGAAGCAACGCGTACTACTGGATTTTGTTTTTGCAAATGTTCAAGGTGATGAACGACCTTACTTAACAGTTTTCATTTACGAGTTACCTATCAAAGGTTTACTTGACTCTGGCGCTTGCCGAACTATTTTAGGAGGACCAAGCTTACCTCTTCTTCGTTCTCTCAACCTCTCCTGGGGTACGTCTGATATCACTACTTGCAGTTTAGCTAATGGTCGTAAATGTACTGTACTAGGTACTCTATCTCTACCTTTTCTCTAGAAGGGAAAGTTAAAATCATTGAGACTTTAGTTATTCCGGAAGTGTCACAGGATCTTATCCTAGGAATAGACTTCTGGAAAGCCATGGATTTCGTTCCAAATTTTCGTAACGGACAATGGACTTTCTCTTCTACTACAACTTCTTTGTCTTCCACGTCCTGCAATGCCATATCGCCTTGGGAAGATCTATTTGAGCAACAACGGTGTGGTCTCTCAGACTTGATAGAAGATGCTTTCTCTAACCAGCGGTCAGGATTAGGTTGTACTTCTTTGGTGGAACACCAGATTATTACGGCTAGTCCCCTATTAAACAGCGTTACTACCCACTTTCTCCTGTTCTTCAGAAAGTGGCGAACACGGAACTAGATAACATGTTACGTTTAGGAGTAGTGGAGCCTTCTGACAGCCCCTGGTCGTCTCCAATTGTCTTAGTAAAAAGAAGGATGAAACTTACCGGTTCTGTGTAGACTTCCGAAAGGTCAACGAGGTCACTAAGCGCGATGCGTATCCACTTCCCTATATATCCTCTATTCTCGATCGTTTACGTGATGCTTGTTTTCTCTCCACGCTTGATATTCGCTCGGCTTACTGGCAGATACCTCTTTCGGAGGCGGCCAAACCAATTACTGCGTTCACGATTCCAAATAGGGGACTATATCAATTTACTCGTATGCCTTTCGGACTACACAACTCCCCTGCGACCTTTCAACGTCTTATAGATAGAGTGATTGGAGCTGACCTCGAACCTTTCTGTTTTGCCTATCTTGATGACATCGTGATTGTTACCTCTAGCTTTGAGAAACATCTAAGTGTGTTAGAATTGGTATTACGTCGATTATTTGACGCCGGACTTACTTTACATCGGGAAAAATGCCACTTTTGTGTTCCGGAGCTTAAGTATCTAGGCTACGTTATTAATCAACATGGATTACTAGTCGATCCAGAGAAGGTGAGTTCTATAGTGTCATTTCCATCTCCCACTACGGTGACAGAAATTCGTCGTTTTTAGGGATGTGTAGTTGGTTTCGGAGATTTATTCCTAATTTTTCATCGATAGCCACTCCGTTAACTAATCTTACAAAGAAGAATGTGCCGTGGAATTGGTCTATAGACTGCCAAAATTCATTCCTGGCAATGAAAGAGCACCTAGTGTCAGCGCCTATTTTAGCTCGCCCAAACTTTGATTTACCATTCGTCATTCAAACTGACGCCTCCGATTATGGTTTAGGTGCCGTACTAAGCCAGGATACGCCTGAAGGGGAAAAAGTCATAAGTTATATTAGTCGTTCTCTGAACAAGCCTGAAAGAAAATATTCAACAACTGAAAAAGAATGTTTGGCTGTTCTGTGGGCAATTGAGAAGTTTCGTCCGTATGTTGAAGGAACACATTTCACTGTGATCACAGACCACCATTCCCTGTTGTGGCTTAATCGGCTACAATCGCCATCAGGACGCCTTGCACGTTGGTCAGTCAGACTCCAACAATACGATTTTACTATTCGGCACCGAAAAGGGGCAGATCACGCTCTTCCCGATGCTCTCTCACGGTCAGTACCTGCTTTAGACTCAATATCTACCCTAGCTACTCTTGGCATTGAGCTACCTACTAAAGACCACTGGTATAATACACTCTTATCTCGGATCTTCTCTGCACCCCACCGTTTTCCTTCTTGGTCTGTGATTGACGGGGTTCTTTACCGTCGTGTCACTACTCGGTTCTCTAAAACTTCGTTTAATTCCTCGGATGACTGGAAAATAGTAGTTCCTTCCGAACAGCGCAAAGAAATCATTAGGAAACATCATGATCCTCCTGTGGCAGGTCATTGCGGTGGTTATAAAACTACGGCACGAATTCTGCAACGCTATTATTGGCCACGTTTACATGCGGATGTTGCACGTTTTGTAAGGCAATGTGCTGTCTGCGCTGTGCATAAAGTCGAACAGTCTGCTTCTCCTGGATATTTTGCACCACGAGCCAAACCTTCTGCTCCTTGGCAAGTACTGAGTTGCGACCTAGTTGGACCTCTTCCTCGCTCTACCCAAGGTACTGTTATATTCTAGTCGTTTCTGATTATTTTCTAAGTTCTCACTTTTCTTCCCACTTCGATCCGCTACTGCTGCATCCGTATCGAGGATTCTTGAGGAACAGATCTTTTACTTTTCGGTGTCCCTCAGTATATTATATCCGATAATGGAGTGCAATTCCAGAGTAAGCAATTCAAGCAACTGTGCAAGGAATACAACACGACTATTCTCTTTACGGCGAGATATCACCCCCAAGCTAATCCTGCCGAAAGGGTTAATCGAGTTTTAAAACCATGATTGCTACCTACGTTAAACAGAATCAACGTCATTGGGATCTTCAGCTGGCAAAGATAGGATGTGCTATTCGTACAGCGAAACACGAAATCACAACGCAAGTATTTTTTTCTTTTATACTGATTGGTAACATAATTAGTAAATATTGCCACACGCAAAGCAGATCTGTTTTCAAGTGTGTACAAACTAAGCTTACCTCCCGAATGCTTGCAGAGTTTCTGTCTGAGAACCACAATTATTTAGGTTCAGGTTTTGCTCTACAATCATTAGTTACTATTACTATCGACCTGATAACGATCGCTATTAAAAATTGCATTTGAGTTGGGCCTAAGATTCATGTGTGTTGATGAATGCGTTAGACAATACCTTTTTTACAAAGTTATTGTACAGATATGTACCTAGACTACCTCGTGTAAATATATTATCTACTTATGTCTTTAGCTTAACTTGATTTGTTTTGTGTTTTTTTTGTTTATTCCAGCAAGTTTTTTTTTTCATATTCGGATCAATACTGTCTCGCACGAGGGCGGTATTTAAACTATACAGGTATTTCATTCGTGCTGGCGCTCCAACCGATTTTTGAACTTCTTTCTAATCAAGTCAAACTACCAACGCCACTCACCGACATTCTATAGCTACGCCAGTGCCGGTAGTAACAACTTTTGGGGTCTGGTTTTGTTACACACTTTTGGGGTGCGTAACAAATTTTGGCGCCCAACGTGGGGCAAACAACTAATTGGAAGTTTTTCTCCTAAATATTTTTTTTCTAATATCTTACTTACGACATTTTTTTTTCTGTGGGTTCTACATTAATTTTTTGTGCTTTCCTACTGTTTTGCCAATTTATTTAGATATTTTTACGATGACTATTTGGAAGCTAGAAATAAATCGTTTACTTAAAGCTGAACTTATCTATGAGGTTATTTCTAGAGGTCATGATGCTTCTGTAACTGTCGATAGTCTGCGTCGGCTGGTAAGAAGTGTTATACAATTAGATGCAAATAAATCTATTTCTGTTGCAACCCATTCTATTCCTCATGATGATGATAAAACTGCTATCGAGTCTGCAATTGCCGAATTACGAGCTGCTTTAGTCACTTTTGATGGTAATACGTCATCTGCTTTCTTCCTACGAGTTTCTTCTCTATGGGTGCATATCCATCGTCGTTGTGAGTTGATGCACGCTACTACTGAGGAAGCACAACAAACAAAAAGGTCACTTCTTTTAACTATCACTGTTTTGCAAAGCGAGTTCGACACTAAAATTAAAAACTGAAGAAAACAACTTTTGGTGAATTTTCTCGTCTACCGTCTTCTAGTCCAGTTATGCCTTCCCAAGCAGGAGAAGAACCTGATTTTCTTTCTTCCTCAGAATCGGACTCAGATGGTGGAGAACCTGTTTCTTCTCGAATTACTACTATCATTAAACCTGTGGATGTAAGTCGTTGGGGAATAAGTTTCTCCGGGGACGGGTCTTCTCTCTGATGGAGTTTCTTACCCGGGTGAATGAGTTAATGTCTTCTCGTGGTGTCAGCTCCTCTCAACTCTTTGCTGCTACTGCAGAACTTCTTACTGGGCGCGCTCTTTACTATTTCGTGCTCGGCGATCTTTATTACATTCTTGGCGTGATGTGGTGACGATGTTAAAGGCTGAATTTTTACCAGTTGATTACGACGATAGGTTGGTGGAAGAGATTAAAGCACGTACTATGGGAGCTACGGAATCCATTGGGATTTATGTGTCAGTAATGCAAGGCCTTTTGGACGGCTAAATGAATCATGGACAGAGGCCAAGCAGCTTCGACAAATTCTCCGTAATCTGACACCTTTCTATCAGTCAGCTCTGGGCTTACAAGATATTGCCTCGATCGCTCAGCTGCTTGCCATTGGACAAAAACTGGAGTATAATAAGTTCACTATTGAGTCTTACAAGCCACCACCGTCTCGTCGAACTACGAAATTACTAGAACATAATCTTGCGTATGTTGACTCCACTGTGGGTATGACTTCTTGTGCTTCTGGAAGTTCGGAGAACCGTGCTATACATGTTAATTCAACTTCTACTTCTGCTACCGTGGCAAATGTACAATCTGTTACACGTACGGTAGTTTGTTGGAATTGCGGCGAAGAGGGTCACGTGTCTCCTACTTGCCCTAAACCTCAAGTGCGCCATTGTTATGGTTGTGGAAGGCATGGTACTATAAAAACAAAATGCCTTAATTGTTCAAAACGTTCGGAAAACTAACTGGTGAGTCATCCAGTCGAGGGATAGATTCAACCATTTCTGTAAACTCGACAAATTCTTTCGACTCTCTCAATGTGAAGCAACGCGTACTACTGGATTTTGTTTTTGCAAATGTTCAAGGTGATGAACGACCTTACTTAACAGTTTTCATTTACGAGTTACCTATCAAAGGTTTACTTGACTCTGGCGCTTGCCGAACTATTTTAGAAGGACCAAGCTTACCTCTTCTTCGTTCTCTCAACCTCTCCTGGGGTACGTCTGATATCACTACTTGCAGTTTAGCTAATGGTCGTAAATGTACTGTACTAGGTACTCTATCTCTACCTTTTTCTCTAGAAGGGAAAGTTAAAATCATTGAGACTTTAGTTATTCCGGAAGTGTCACAGGATCTTATCCTAGGAATAGACTTCTGGAAAGCCATGGATTTCGTTCCAAATTTTCGTAACGGACAATGGACTTTCTCTTCTACTACAACTTCTTTGTCTTCCACGTCCTGCAATGCCATATCGCCTTGGGAAGATCTATTTGAGCAACAACGGTGTGGTCTCTCAGACTTGATAGAAGATGCTTTCTCTAACCAGCGGTCAGGATTAGGTTGTACTTCTTTGGTGGAACACCAGATTATTACGGCTAGTCCCCCTATTAAACAGCGTTACTACCCACTTTCTCCTGTTCTTCAGAAAGTGGCGAACACTAGATAACATGTTACGTTTAGGAGTAGTGGAGCCTTCTGACAGCCCCTGGTCGTCTCCAATGGTCTTAGTAAAAAAGAAGGATGAAACTTACCGGTTCTGTGTAGACTTCCGAAAGGTCAACGAGGTCACTAAGCGCGATGCGTATCCACTTCCCTATATATCCTCTATTCTCGATCGTTTACGTGATGCTTGTTTTCTCTCCACGCTTGATATTCGCTCGGCTTACTGGCAGATACCTCTTTCGGAGGCGGCCAAACCAATTACTGCGTTCACGATTCCAAATAGGGGACTATATCAATTTACTCGTATGCCTTTCGGACTACACAACTCCCCCTGCGACCTTTCAACGTCTTATAGATAGAGTTTCTGTCTGAGAACCACAATTATTTAGGTTCAGGTTTTGCTCTACAATCATTAGTTACTATTACTATCGACCTGATAACGATCGCTATTAAAAATTGCATTTGAGTTGGGCCTAAGATTCATGTGTGTTGATGAATGCGTTAGACAATACCTTTTTTACAAAGTTATTGTACAGATATGTACCTAGACTACCTCGTGTAAATATATTATCTACTTATGTCTTTAGCTTAACTTGATTTGTTTTGTGTTTTTTTGTTTATTCCAGCAAGTTTTTTTTTTTCATATTCGATCAATACTGTCTCGCACGAGGGCGGTATTTAAACTATACAGGTATTTCATTCGTGCTGGCGCCCAACCGATTTTGAACTTCTTTCTAATCAAGTCAAACTACCCACGCCACTCACCGACATTCTATAGCTACGCATGTGCCGGTAGTAACAACTTTTGGGGTCTGGTTTTGTTACACAATTTTGGGGTGCGTAACAATATTACAAAAAATTAAAACAGAAGCGGTCGAAAGACAGAATAAGGGAGAAACGGTTATTATTCGCTATGTAAATCGTTTGCCAACTATTACAAAACCAAAAAACTAAACTTTTCAGTTGCTCATATTAATATAAGATCACTCAATACAGGATTTCAATTGTTTTCGGATGTAGTGCAAAAATATTCGTTTGACTGTCTAAGTGTTTGTGAAACTTGGATGGATAAAAACACTCCCAGTAATTATGTATCTGTCCCTAATTATAACATTATTGGATGTGATCGGAACACTCGTGGCGGTGGAGTTGCAATTTATCTAAAAAGGGCAATAAAATATAAACTATCATATAGTAATATTAATAACGACAGAGAATAGATAATTTAAGTAGACAAATGATACAATTCATTTTGCCACACTGTGTTGAGGTCTTAGTCGACATAATGAACTATTCACTGGAAACAGGGCTGTTCCCTATTGAATGGAATGCAGTAATTATACCTTATCCAAAAATAGCAAATGCATGTAATATTTCTGACATACGACCAATAAGAAAACTTATTTAGAAAAAAACACAATCCTTCCATATTTACAGTCAGGCTTTCGTCAAAAACATAGCACACAAACTGCATTACTCAAAATCACAAGTGACATTAGCATTGCCATGGCATTACCATATTAATTCTTCTCGATCAGAGTAAAGCGTTTGCTTTAGTAAATTTTGAATTACTATTAGCAAAACTTAATCATATAGGGGTTCAAGATATCGAACTTCAGTGGTTTCAAAATTACATTACTGGTCGGGTGCAGAGTGTAAGGTATAACAACCAATATTCCAACAGGATTGAAACTAAGAGTGGTGTACCACAGGGTAGTATTCTTGGACCCATATTATTTTGTTTATTTACATTTGATATTACTAAGTCACTTAAGCATCTAAAATACCACTTGTATGCAGATGATGTTCAATTATACATCTCCTTCAAACCCATTGAACTAAAAAGAATCATTAAAATTAATTAATGAAGATTTGCGAAATATTGCAAGATGGTGTGAAAATAATGGTCTTAAATTAAATCCAAATAAATCGATTGCTTTATGTATTGGTAGTGAACATCTATTATCACAGATAGACCTAAGTAAAATTCATCTAGTCTTAAATGATGAAAACATTAAGTGGTCATCAACGGCAAAACGTTTAAGTTGTTATCTTGACAAGAATTTATGTTTTGAAAATTATGTAAATAAAATTTGTTCAATATCGTATATGAAGTTAAAAATGTCAAATAGGATAAAATATTCATTGAGTTCCAACATTAAGGTTAATCTAACAAAAAGTTTGATTTATCCCACCTTGGATTACTGTTCCTGTGTATACTACAATTACTTAACTCAATACAATAAGGACAAAATACAAAAGATCCAAAATACCTGTATGAGATTTGCGTACAACATTCCTTTTAAAGAACACATTACTCCGTATTTAAAAACAACAGAGGAACTGAACACCAAACAAAGATCAAACTATATCTATTGTGTATTTTTATACAAATTAATTTACTTTAAGTGTCCTTTATATTTGTTTAATGAGTTGGTATTGAGATCACAGCAACATGATGTTAACATTTCGGAATAAAAATTACAGTATACCGAAACATACTACCTCTAAATTTAAATGCTGTTTTGCGTATAATGCGCCTTATTTTTTAAATTTAATTTTTTCACTTTTGTCTCTACCATATAAATCATATAAAAAACAATTAAAAACACGTTTATTAGAAATAGAAGGTTTATTTAAGTAAAATAATACTCGTATAAGTTCAAAACACGAATCTTTTGCGATACATGTAAGTATATTTGTTTTTTTTTGCTATTTGCTATTACATTACTATATTTGTATATTGTTTACTACTATTGTAAAATGTGTGATGAAAGTTTAAAGGCAGAGTGGAAGATCCCTTTGCGAACTCTGTCCTTTTGAGTAACTGTTTCTTTTTGCTCAATAAATATTTATTATTATTATTATTTCAGAATTCAATTTAACGAAAAATACAATTGTTGTAATAGATTACCTAAAATGGATTGCTTTATTTGCCACCTTCATGCGATAAAGCTTTAAAAGCACAAAAAACCGCTAATAGCAATTAAATTAATTAATTTAAAAAATAATTAAAATCTAGTTAAACAAAAGGATAAAATACTACGTTAAAACAAACCTTTGTTAATTTGTCAACATCAATCAATGTCACACAATTTATTGTTATTAAATGCTAATATATAGAATATTAATAAAAAATCTTTGGTTTATATTTTCACAACAAACAAATTTACTACGTCAAATAAAGGATCGCGTGAATTAAAGATATGTAACTGCCTAAATTATAATAAATTATAAATTTAATGGTCTTTGAAGAAGAGATTTGTTTGACTAAGTTTTAACTGAACGTAAACAAGGCAAACAATCAACAGTAACGTTCGGAACATGCAAATTTTATTAATATCAAAATAAACGTTTCCGAGTTAGAAATCATAAACACAATGAAACGACTTGAATCCTTTTGCAATAAAATGAAATGTTATCACAATCCACACATACAATACAAATAAGCGAGCCATATTATTTATAAGATAAACCTGTTTCTATGCAACAAGAAAAAGCCTTCCACGAAAGATAAAATGCAGCAAAATTCCCATGAGAGGTAACAGTATATTATAGGTGAAGTGGGAAATGTTTCATAACACACGAGGGTTAATCTTTATAGTATCGGATAGGCCACAAGTGTATAATAAATTTACATCGGCAAATGTGTACTATATTTACAATCAAATAAATAACAGTGGAAGAAAAAACGGTAACACTTTACAATATAGGGCATTCCAAAACATTCGACAAGATCGAAAACAACACTTACAGTGTTGTCGCGCAGAGAAGTGTTGTTTCAATTAAATTCATATCGAGATTATTAATAGTTACCATGGAGGTTGGTGATACATATATATATATATATATATATAAACAACTTTCCCGACAGGTATGTAAAGCAGTTACATAGTCGATTCTTCAATAATTATAGCCAACATAACAGTTGGCAAGTATAAAAATTTCGAATCGCCGTTCCGTAAAGTACGCAAGAGGTTGTACAATAGCAAACAAACACTGAGAATCACCCGACAGCTGTTTCGTCCTTTTGGGACTCTTCCGGAGTGAGAGAACTCGAGTATAAGTTCACTATTGTACAAACGCGTGCTGTCGACTATATGCCTCTCACTCCTGAAGAGTCCCAAAAGGACGAAACAGCTGTCGGGTGATTCTCAGTGTTTGTTTGCTCTTGCGTACTTTACTGCAGGCGATTCGAAATTTTTATACTTGCCAACTGTTATGTTGGCTATAATTATTGAAGAATCGACTATGTAAGTGCTTTACATACCTATCGGCAAAGTTGCTTACATTTACGTACGTGAACGCTTTCACGAGTCGACACTAGATGTCGAAAAACTTATCGTATGAGTGGTTTCTTATTGCTGAGTCCGACACACTTTCTTTCTACCATTTTTCTCAAAAGTGCTGCTTTTCCGAACACGCAGGTCCGAAATATTTTGATTTCCCGACTTATTGTTTTTTGATACATTATATACTTCATATTCTCAGATGTTGAAGCTATTTTGACAAGAAATTCGAAAATCATTTTGTCCAACAAAATTACTGCTGCTTTTGGCTAGTCCGACCGTCCAAATATGTCGAATTTATTAGGTTATGTTTTTCGATATATATATTAGTATATATATATATATATATATAGTAATAAAAATCTTTGGGGTTTAAACACGTGTAATAAATATTAAAAATTACAACGTTTCGCCACGCTAACACGCAGCTTTTCAAGTAATTAATAAATAACAATCTTAGTCTCTATGCGATTTTGACCTTGAACGTGTCGCTGGACCAGAGTAACCAATAGCATTACGTATCGGTATCATGGTAATGTTGTTTTGCATATTTTGTTGTTCTATTTGTTGGATATTTGGGGATCTTCTATCCTG
This sequence comes from Abscondita cerata, assembly GCA_030710515.1. Lineage (NCBI taxonomy): Eukaryota > Metazoa > Arthropoda > Insecta > Coleoptera > Lampyridae > Abscondita > Abscondita cerata. The sequence continues at coordinate 55,098 of JALBCR010000754.1, read as the reverse complement.
AGGTAAAGTTAATAACGGTTTCCAAGTGTTAGGTAAACCTTTTCCATCATCTCGTTTATTAATGCAACTAGGACGTCTTTCTATCTCGATTTGTTCTCTAATGAGGCGGTTACATAAATGTTTTTCTCTTCCTAGCATTCTTGTATTTTCAAAATCGATTTTATGTCCTGTTTGGTGATGATGTTCAGCTAGAGAATAAGTTAAACATCCTTTTCGGACTGCTAGTTTGTGTTCTTCTCTTCTCGCAGAAATACGTCGATTGGTTTGTCCAACGTAAGAGATGTTACATCCTCCGCAAGGAATTTCGTAAATGCCTTGATCTTCTAAAGGAATAATATCTTTAGGGGAACGGAGGAAAGACTTACTTTATTAACAGGTACAGAAACTACTCGTATGTTGTGTTTCTTTAGAATGTTACTTATCTTCTCTGTAGTACCTTTGAAGTACGGATTGATACAGTAAACGTACTCTTATCGTTAACTTCGTCGTCACTTCTTTGTTTCATCCTTTTTGCTTTCATAACATGATGACGTGAAAAACCATTTTGTTTAAAAGCTTGATTCAGAAGATTCATTTCTTCGTGTATATGCTCGCTGTCTGTTAGTCTAGCAGATCTAATTAATAAGGTTTTAAAACAGAATTTAAATGTTGTGGATGATGATGTGAATTAGCATGTAGGTATCTATTGGTATGAGTTTGTTTTCTATACACTGTATGTCCTAAACTTCCGTCTGGTTTCCTAATTAGTAACACGTCAAGAAAAGGTAGTTTTCCGTTAACTTCTTTCGGTAGTAAATTTAATTTGTGGATGAATATTATTTAAATAATTTAAAAAGCTAGTAATGCTTCATTACCATGTGGCCATATGGAGAAGATATCATCAACATATCGTAACCAAAGTTCTGGTTTGTTGGAAGATTCTTGAATTGCATTTGTTTCAAAGTTATCCATAAATAAATTAGCAATTGCAGGTGAGATAGGTGATCCCATTGGTGCTCCTTTAGTTTGTTTATATTTCTTAGAGTCGTATAAGAAAGTATGTGTTGGTTAAACAATGTTTAGTTAAACGAACAACATCAGGTGTTAACATATGTTTGTTTGCTAGAATATTAAGAGTCTCTTCTATTGGAACTTTAGTAAACAAGGACTCAACGTCAAAGCTGACCATGATATCTGTAGGTTTTATTTTACGACCTCTAATAATATCTATAAAATGTGTTGAATTTTTTATATAAGAACTTGAGGATTCAACAAAAGGTTGTAATATTTTTAGCAACATATCCAGCTAACTTTTGTGTTGGTGAATCTATACTACTAACAATAGGTCTAAGTGGTACTCCATTTTTATGAATTTTAAGTAATCCATAAAATTTTGGACATTTAGAAGACTTTTCTCTTGGTATTAATTTCTTTTGAATTTCCTTATCGAGTATACAATCCTTAATTACAGCTTTAGTAGTTTTTTGAGATACGTTGTAGGATCAGAGTTTATAATTTTGTAAATAGGATCTTGTAACAATGTTTTCGATTTTTGATTTAGTAATCTTCGGTATCCATTATTACAGTTGCATTTCTTTTGTCAGCAGGTAGCACAACAATAGAATTATCTCCTTTTAGTTCTTTAACGCTTTCAGTTCCTTGTAAGTGACGTTGCGTTTCGGAAGCTTAGATTTCTTCAGAACATGAGAAACTTCTTGTCGTACCGTTTCTGCTTCAACGTTCTCAAAATCTTTGACTGCTGCTTCAACCTTTGTTCTGAAGAAATCTAAGCTTCCGAAACGCAACGTCACTTACAAGGAATTGAAAGCGTTAAAGGAACTAAAAGGAGATAATTCTATTGTTGTGCTACCTGCTGACAAAGGAAATGCAACTGTAATAATGGATACCGAAGATTATAAATCAAAAATCGAAACATTGTTACAAGATCCTATTTACAAAATTATAAAACTCTGATCCTACAACGTATCTCGAAAAAACTACTAAAGCTGTAATTAAGGATTGTATACTGATAAGGAAATTCAAAAGAAATTAATACCAAGAGAAAAGTCTTCTAAATGTCCAAAATTTTATGGATTACCTAAAATTCATAAAAATGGAGTACCACTTAGACCTATTGTTAGTAGTATAGATTCACCAACACAAAAGTTAGCTGGATATGTTGCTAAAATATTACAACCTTTTGTTGAATCCTCAAGTTCTTATATTAAAAATTCAACACATTTTATAGATATTATTAGAGGCCGTAAATTAAAACCTACAGATATCATGGTCAGCTTTGACGTTGAGTCCTTGTTTACTAAAGTTCCAATAGAAGAGACTCTTAATATTCTAGCAAACAAACATATGTTAACACCTGATGTTGTTCGTTTAACTAAACATTGTTTAACCAACACATACTTCTTATACGACTCTAAGAAATATAAACAAACTAAAGGAGCACCAATGGGATCACCTATCTCACCTGCAATTGCTAATTTATTTATGGATAACTTTGAAACAAATGCAATTCAAGAATCTTCCAACAAACCAGAACTTTGGTTACGATATGTTGATGATATCTTCTCCATATGGCCACATGGTAATGAAGCATTACTAGCTTTTTAAATTATTTAAATAATATTCATCCACAAATTAAATTTACTACCGAAGTAGAAGTTAACGGAAAACTACCTTTTCTTGACGTGTTACTAATTAGGAAACCAGACGGAAGTTTAGGACATACAGTGTATAGAAAACAAACTCATACCAATAGATACCTACATGCTAATTCACATCATCATCCACAACATTTAAATTCTGTTTTAAAAACCTTATTAATTAGATCTGCTAGACTAACAGACAGCGAGCATATACACGAAGAAATGAATCTTCTGAATCAAGCTTTTAAACAAAATGGTTTTTCACGTCATCATGTTATGAAAGCAAAAAGGATGAAACAAAGAAGTGACGACGAAGTTAACGATAAGAGTACGTTTACTGTATCAATCCCGTACTTCAAAGGTACTACAGAGAAGATAAGTAACATTCTAAAGAAACACAACATACGAGTAGTTTCTGTACCTGTTAATAAAGTTAAGTCTTTCCTCCGTTCCCTAAAGATATTATTCCTTTAGAAGATCAAGGCATTTACGAAATTCCTTGCGGAGGATGTAACATCTCTTACGTTGGACAAACCAATCGACGTATTTCTGCGAGAAGAGAAGAACACAAACTAGCAGTCCGAAAAGGATGTTTAACTTATTCTCTAGCTGAACATCATCACCAAACAGGACATAAAATCGATTTTGAAAATACAAGAATGCTAGGAAGAGAAAAACATTTATGTAACCGCCTCATTAGAGAACAAATCGAGATAGAAAGACGTCCTAGTTGCATTAATAAACGAGATGATGGAAAAGGTTTACCTAACACTTGGAAACCGTTATTAACTTTACCTCAGGATAGAAGATCCCCAAATATCCAACAAATAGAACAACAAAATATGCAAAACAACATTACCATGATACCGATACGTAATGCTATTGGTTACTCTGGTCCAGCGACACGTTCAAGGTCAAAATCGCATAGAGACTAAGATTGTTATTTATTAATTACTTGAAAAGCTGCGTGCGTGGCGAAACGTTGTAATTCTTAATATTTATTACCGTGTTTAAACCCCAAAGATTTTATTACTAACATGTTTACATGTGAAAGAATAAAGCATTATATATATATATATATATATATATATATATAATATATATATATATATATATATATATATATTATATAGTTCGTTTTACAGGACTGATTACCGATTATTAATACAATTAAACGGTCATAATGTCCGACAAATTAGATGCTACTTTTTTGCAGCCCGACAGCCCAAATAACAAAGGTTATATTTTTGCTCGGAAAAACAGCAGTTTTGAGAAAAGTCGCAGAGACAAAGTGTGTCGGATTCGGCAATAAGAATCCACTCACAAATAATTGAAATATATATGTATCACCAACCTCCATGTATCCTCAAGTGGTAATTATAAGTATAAACTACTTAGTCAGTCAAATGGTAGTTTGAAATGGAAACTATGTTGTCTGTGGGGTTGCCGTCTCAACCCCATCGCAATCAACACGAATCCTACATCCGCATATTGCAAAGTGAAACGCGGAATTCAAACAAACGATTGCAATTAAGAAAATGCTGACAATCGGGAAGCACTTCTTAACGACCTTGCTTACAGAGCAAACAAACCTACTTCGTACATATAAAACGAAGTAGTTACGATAACACAGGGAAGTCATTACTGAACAGTCAAGAAGTCAATCCGGCGCGTCCCTAACCCGGTCAGCAATCTTCAGCTCGACATGTGATACCACAGTCTCAGGTATCACTCATGCAGCACATAGTGTGTGACTTACTATGTTCCTAACCTACACCGCTTTCATTCATTATTGTAAATAGTGCAGCTCGATTACAGTATGTGCAACTAATAAACGCTAGAAAAAACCGACTCAATTCCGAATTCTTTCTCTGGTTTGACCCGGCGTCTAGAGTACACACCCTAAACGCTACATGTCCAACAAAAGTTTTCTCTGCAAATTCTATACAGAAATAAAGAAGAGCAGATTATCTACAATTTATGTTTCTAATATTTTTTTGTATGTCGTATGGTTTCAATGCAAAAAGTGCTAAGATATCGTGGCAATCATTAATTTTGGGAACATAACAAAAAGCATTATTATTATTAATATTATTTCATTTGGGGCAGCCTTCTACAACTACAAATAATCTTAATTACTTAATTCTAAACACTCGACAATTTATTTAATAGATATGAAAGCGGTAGCAACAAACTTATGAAACATAACATCTTTTGCACACAAATTAATAGTGACGAAATAAAAGCGAGAAAGAATTTTCATCTTCGTCAATTTCTGCAGCAGGTATTTTATTGCAGATGTTTTCGCAGACACATGTTGGAACAATTAAGATCTGCTGTTTTGTATCCACAGTGAATCTGAGAGGTCTTTATGCATTTGCAAGAAATAAGTTTTAAAACGGCGCTTGGTGCTAGTGGCTGCAGCGTAGGTAGTGGCTACTGACCACTCTCGGTTTTCTTCTAACTTGCTCAAGATCTTTTTCATTTCAAAACATTGTTTTACTTGAAAGTATACTCTCAACGAGTGTACTGCAGCTTCGGTAGGAGGTGGGGACACCAAATAGTTTGTTGCTCTGTATGCAGATCCAAGGGAGCATTTATTCATGGACGTACCTTACTGCAGAGTCAATTTCTGTCATGGAGTAAAAAAATTGAAGTCAGAATTAGTAACAGCATCAGCATGAACCGTTTGATCTTTAAAAATTTCTGTCTTAGTTAGAGTATGGTTTTTCTTGAGAATTTGGAGAAACCTACTTTGAAAGAGGCTGAAGTTGTATCACATTCTCCCATAGCATCCAAAAATTATTTGTTATCACTGATGGCTTCAGAAAGTTTACATTTAACAAATTGTACACACCGACAACTACCAATCATGATCACAAGCAAATCTACACCTATGCCAATAATAAGTACACAGTTATTATGTCCGACAAGATCCATTGCTGTGGTAACAATAGTTGTATCGGCATCGTGAATGTCAGTTGCTGCAAAGTTACTTTTCAACTTTAAAATAAGACAGCTTTTATTTTTTATATTGCCTAGGAATTTTTCCTGTATCACTGCCAGAATCATTGTTTCGCCAAACATGACATTTACTGACATCTGTTTGCGTGATGTTCTTGCTGGCTGAACATTTATAGTACTTTCTTGAGAGTGTCTATTAAAGACAACACACCATCTCAATTCTTCAAAAATATTTTGGGGAATAGTCATTTCTTTAGTTCAACTACACAAGATACTTTCACTAACTGTTCGACCATGCGTCAGTCTCCCCAGCAATTTCATTATCCTCATTAGGGAGTGCTCAATGGTCATATCGGTCATACATTTGCTTGTCCTTCGTACTGTAAACGTATCAATTGTAAACACCTCATATTTTTAGGGCGTCATTTTATTTTTTAAGCTGTGCATGTCTTGTAGCAGTTACATAAGTCAATCCTTTGATAATTATAACCAACAAAAAATAAAAATCTCGAATCGCCGGCTGTAAGTTCGCAAGAGATTGTACAATAGCTTATTGTTTGTATATGATGTGCCCTCCAGTAGGGAAAATAGTCGACAGCACGCATTTGTACAATAGTGAATTTACACTCGAGTTCTCTCAATCCTAAAGAGTCCCAAAAGGACGAAACAGCTGTCGAGTGGTTCTCGGTATTATTTGTTTGCTATGTACAATCTCGTGCGAACTTACAGCAGGCGATTCAAGATTTTTGTTTTTGCCAACACTTAGTTGGCTATAATTATCGAAGAATCAACTTATGTAACTGTTTTACATCTGTCGACAAAGTTGCTTTATTGTAAGTAATATATTTCTGTACCAGTAGCGTTGAATACAAAGTATTGAATAACACTAAGACAATTACAATATATAATACTACTATAACAATACAAATCACATATACGTGTATACAGGGTGATTCATAACTATTGGGTATAAAATTGAGTCAGGTTATTTAGACCAAAATATCACTATAGGACCCATTATGCGTTAACAAAATATTGCTATGGAAGTCCATAAGTCCTTTATTAAAAGAATTACAAGAAACATTGAAATCGAAGGAGGCCACAAGAATATTTAATATGAGTTTTCTTTTTTTTTGTTAAATTGTTTTTTTAATTTTGCTTTATCGTAGAAATAAAAGCTTTACAATTTTTTTGTCTTTTACTTAGAATCCCCTTCTGAGTGTACGAATTGTTCAACTGCGTGTTTCTCGGAAACTAATGAAATTATGGTGTTAAAACAGCAGTACCAATATTTTGTAGTTTGTGTGATATTTTCTTATCAAAATCACTAAAAAGTTTTGTCACAAAAAGTTACCAGTCATCAGGAATCATTCCTATAAAAAAATGTAAAATAGTGCATAAAATAATATTCTTGTTCTAAAATTATGCCGATTTTGAAAAGAATTGATAAATTTACACTAAAATCATTAACAAAAAAAAAACGCCATGTATCTTTTTCCACGGCAATATTTTATTAAGGTATATTAGGTCCTATTACCATATTTTGGTCAAAATAACCCGCTTTAGCCTATTTCCAAATAATTATGTATAACTGTTGCCAACATTTTGTTGGCTAAAATTATCAAAAGATAGATTTATGTAACGGCTTTTACACATCTGTCGACAAAGTTGTTTTAAGGTAAGTAATATATTTCTGTGCCAATAACATTGAAGACAAAATATTGAATAACATTAGGACAATTACAATATACAATCCTACTATAACAATACAAATAACATATACGTGCATATAATTGATATAACAGATATAAACATTTAATATAACCATATATGTTATCAAAAACCGTGCTTTGCATCGTTTCCTTGGTATATTGGTAATGATGTAAATAAACTCATCATGTTGCTTTATTAAGTGCAAAACTCTCGGGGTAGTTCAAAGTAATTTTTAGCTGAACCTCATTCGCAAAAGCAACAAATTCCTTTTTGTATAAAAATCGTAATGCATTCATTAACAAGTAAATCTTTCTTATTAATAAAATGTGCACTTAAATCATGTACAACCCTGTATGTTGCTAATTATCACCTTGATTTAACAAGTTTTTTCTAAAAAAACTGATCTAATTTATAAGTAAATAACATTATTGTATGTTTTTGCTTGTTTGTTTCCTATTTTGTTATAATGCGTTTTTGAATTACGTTTTAAATAAATTTGGCCTTAATAAACCTCCTATATGCTGGGCTCAAAACGTCGGCAAAACCTGTTAAACCAACTCTATGGTTTTTATTATACCTTTACTCAAACGATAGATTCTTAGAAAGATAAACCATCTTTCAACAGAAATGGTATTTGCTAATTGCCAATTAATATAAACAATGAACTCAGTGTAATATGCCTAACTTGTTATGCTAATCTAAATATAAAATGATCTCATGAATTTCGGTATTTACTTTAATGTGTGGCGTTTAGGGTGTATACTCTAGACGCCGGGTTGAACCAGAGAAAGAATTTGGACGAGTCGCGTTTTGTAGTGTTTATTATTAGACATACCGTGATCGAGCTATACTATTTACATTTATGAATAAAGATGGTATATGTCAGCACATAGTAACTGGTGTACTATATGTGGTGCGGGGATACCTGATCGTGGTACATGTGTCGAGCTGAAGATCCAAAGCCGAGTTGAATTGGACCGATGGATTTGAAGCGGGCCGATACTTCAACCGATAATTTGACTGGACTGTACTCGTACTGGTGAACTGCGGACCGAACTAAACTGAACTGATGGTGAACTGATTGGTACTCTGAACTGTAGTTCAAACTTATTTCTGTTATCGTACCTACTTCGTTTTATACGCACGAAGTAGGTTAGTTTGTTTAGTAAGCAAGGCCGTTAAGAAATGCTGACCACGCTTGCTTACTTGCAATCATATGTTTTGATTTCCGCGTTTCCTACGTAATATGCGGATGTAGAATTTGTGTCAACCCCACAGGGGTCCCTCCTTAGTGGATTGATCCACGATAAAGAGTGTCGATAATTGTTACGCGAAGATAGGCAAAAAATAATTGTTTTGCGGTTGTCTTCTTGTTGCGTTGTGAGAGGCGCTCTCGTTGGCGCTGTTGCGGTTGCTGTCATTCGATGCGCTTCTCGTTAGCGCTGTTGTAAGTGCTGCGTTTGGTGCGCTCTCGTTGGCGCTGTTGCGGGTGCTGTCGTTCGATGCGCTTCTGGTTGGCGCTGGTTGGGTGCTGCGTTTGGTGCGCTCTCGTTGGTGCTGTTGCGGATGCTGTGTTTGGTGCGCTTCTCGTTGGCGCTGTTGTGGGTGCTGCACATTAGTGTCAGAACCAGGCGTCCAAGCTTCGTGACGTGTGTAGGCAAGCATACGGCTTCAGCGCGAATGTACGTCGAAGACTTGGGCCTATGGGTTCAGTGATGTGTGTACAAGTGCGTTGACCGTTGACGACTATGTCGTCGAGACGTAGTGCGCCTCGTGATCGTTTGTAGTCGTTGCAGCGGTCGTTCGTTTGCGGGTGTTGCAGTGGTCGTTGCGTTTCATCTTGGCGGGTTCTCCTTGGGCGATGGCGTTGATGAAACGTCTTTGTTTGTGGTTCATCAGCCCAAGGTGATGTGCGTTACATCATTGAATGAGGAGAAGGTCGGTGCCGACGATGTCCATGGCGGACGCAGCGGTGGCACGTGTTGTGTTGGCGGGTGTCGTCATGGCAGGCTCGATGTGGTGGACGTGTTGTCGTTGACGGGCGTTTTGTCGGGCGGCGGTTGGGGCGTCGATTGGTGCGGCAGCGAGCGTAGCGGGTTCAGTAGAGGTCGTTTTCCCGTTCATGTCGTAGCGTAGGTATAAAAAAAATTTCGCCATCATACCTGACGTTGTTGCCTTGTTGCTCTTTGTCAAATGTTTGTCTTTCTCTAATTTGATACATCGGGAGTCCCCACTGTGGCGATTAGGGTGTATCTCTATTGCAGCAGAAATGCATCTCAAGACAACAATTTCCAAATTTTAAAACATACTAATTCACATTATGATTGAGTCTGACGTGCATTTGTATTATAATTGGCCTAAAATATAATATGTTCATATAAAACAAACTCAAGCTAGACCTTATTTTTACTATATAAAAAATAAGTTGGGTTTCCTTCCTGACGCTATAACTCCAGAACGCACGAACCGATTTCCACGGTTTTGCATTCGTTGGAAAGATCTCGGGCTCCGTGAGGTTTATAGCAAAGAAAATTCAGGAAAAATGTCAACAGAAAAGCGGAAAAATCTTTTTTCACATACAGCGCCATCTCTGATACATAGCATGTACTACAAACCAATATTTTAAGTAGATGGCGCCGGTGCGTCGCAATGACAATTAACAAGTCGCAAGGCTAATCGCTTAGTTTTAATTTAGAAAATCATTGTTTTTCACATGGGCAGTTATACGTTGCGTGTTCACGAGTTGGGAAACCATCCGCTTTGTTTGTGTTAACGTCAGACCAAAAAACAAAAAATGTGGTTTACCAAAGTGCACTTCAATGAAACGGATAATTTGCGGACACGTATAACGCTTCGATTCAGTATTTACTTTGGATTCACTTTCATTTACTTAGAGAAGTTCAAATTTTTCCTTTTCAAATATAAAACAAAATTTAATCACCAAACAAAATGTTACATAAAACGAAGCCATCTGGTGGCGAAACGGAGTTCGCCGGGTTTGCTAGTAAGTTATATTTAATTATGCATAGCGAAACGAAACTGTTTGTACACTTACATAATTCAATACATTTTGTAAATGCAATGATTTAAACGAAGTGTGTTTATAAGTTTGTTTACTTTTCATTATAAACTCTGTTTTACACTAAAATAAGTACATTTACTGTCGTACAGCTATTTAATTGTAAGTCGCGTATGCTATCAATTTTAGACAATGACAATTTCTTTTTTTTATTAATTGTACACTATACGGAAAGAGGGCGTTTTTCCGTACTGTATTAGAGATTATACAAATTTTAACAAACAAAGCTGCCGAGCGAATCTAACCCAAACATTACAACAATCACATCACATTTTCGTTGTTTATATTCTTCAACAAGTTTAGGGTAAATATCGAAATATAAAAAAAAAGTTGTATGAAAAACAAGACTTTTTTATCGCACGAAGACAATGTTTGCAGTCCACCTGAATGGAGAACTGTTATGAGACTGCAAATTGTTACATAAAAAATACATTTGAAATTCTTTGAAATAAACAAACATACACTATAGCAAATAAAATAAAATTTATTGTTTATTTGTAGCAAGTACATACTCAGAATGAACTTTAATATCTTTACACGATTTTCTTTTTGAATAAAACTGATATCTTGTATATTTTAGAAAACATCAAAGAAAATATAGTGCAAAGTAAATCGTAATACATTAGACGTCAAAGAAGTATACTTGAAATAGCAAAATCTTAAGGACCGGAAAAGTATTAAACCTTTTTTGATTTAATGATGTGGAAGAAATAAATGACAAAGTAGATACGCGTCAGAGATAAACGACTACGTAATTTGAGAAAAATTTGGAAAAAAATGCGTGTTAATGCTAGTTGATAATTCTTAAAGAACTTTCAGATTTTTTGCGTTTCATACTTTATCTTTTTAACATTTTGCGTAATGTGGCGTTAATCTGAGGTATTTCAAATGCACACACATTTAATGCAATTGGATAATTATTATATATCCGCTTATTCGATATATAAATCAAATGATTTTCACACATACATTTATTGATTTCACAAAAATAAAACAAAGTTTGTAAGTTTTAATTATTTTTAAAACTAATTTTATTTGTTCTTTTTCAATAACAAAATGATTCGGTCCTTACTTAAACAACTTATTAAAGATCTTTAATTAAATGAACAATAACAGAACACTTATTCTACCTTCAATCAATTGTATAATCTTTCTTTTTCAATCTTTAATCCAGTCTTCCTACTTCTTCTTTACCTCCCTAGATCTTTCTCCCTTTCTCCCAATACTGTCTTACTCTCTCCTCTCTTCATTTAGTTCACCACCTTTCTCCCCCATATGTTCCCACCCCTTCTCCACGCAACCTACACTTTCTGCCCTTTGTGCTTCCACCAATACTTATTTCCCTTTCTTTATTCCTTACCCTGAATCTCTCTATCAGCCTTTTCTCTCGTAACTCTCCCTCTCCCGTTAAATAACTGGGTTTCCCTTCCGTCCTTATATTTCTCCCACTATTGTACTTTCCTTCTTTTCGCTCTTTCTTCTGCTTGTGAATCTCTCCTTACTATCTCCGTTTCCACATTTCTTCCTTCTTGACTTATCCTTCTTATCTCTCTCTAGCGTATCCTCCTCTTCTTAGTACCTTCACCTTCCTCTTCTCCATAATTTTCCTTTTATTTACATTTCTATTTACTTCCAGCATTCATATAATATCTCTTTCTCTCTCTTCCTTTCCATCTTCTCTTCATACCTCATGGTTCTTCTTCCTGTCTGAATCCTTAACTTCTCCAATGTTACCTCTTCTCCCACTATACATCCAGTTCCTGTGTCCATTTCCAGTATTTCTGTTACCGTAATGTGGGGTTATTTTGCGCCATAAGGGGATACATTGCGCCATTTGCAAAAAAAGTATTTATATAGACACACTGTATTAACCGAAACAAACGCGTCGCTGTATTAGAAGTTGCATATGCAGTTTTTATATACAGTGTCTTTGATGTATTGTTTTACAGTTGCCAAAAATATTTTGTTTTTAACATAACCTGTAAACATTAAAAACTAAGAATTCTTTAAACTGACAAAATATAATAAATGTGGAGATACTTTGCTGCCCATGATTACTGGTGCAAAGTAACCCCTATGTGTTGGATACCTTTCCCATTAGTGGCGCAAAGTATCTTGTTTATTTTCTACAGATTTTCTTTTATTTCAAAAATGCCTAGACAACAGAAAAGAAACGCTGGCGCCAGAAGATAAGGCGATTAATCTGAAGAAACACTTGAAGTATGTTTGGCTGCAATTAAAGCTAGAAACATTTCACACAGAAAAGCCGAGGTTAAATACAAAATTCCGAGAAAAACCATTTTAAATAAATTGAAAGGAAAACACTCGAAAAAAATTGGAAAACAACCAGTGTTTAATGACCAGGAAGAAACCCAATTTGAGTTATGTATAATATCCATGGGAGAATTTGGTTTTCCCGTAAATGTTAGAGAACTACGACATATCATGAAAAATTGTCTCGACCAGGCTGGAAGACAAGTGAAAATATTCCACAATAATTTTGCAGGGCGGGAGTGGATTAAATCATTTCTAATGGTACGAACACAACGAAGCTGTGATGAGTGATGATAGCTGAGATGATAGAGTAGAGTAAAGAATATAAGCGATTGTAGGTGTGCACAACGAAGCTGTACAGTTGTTCCAAAAATGTCAAACAGTGAAGACGAATACTTTGCTTCGGCTACAACGAAGTGGTTTATTTTGAAACATTCAGTTCATGGTACAAAACGATATCAAGTGCATCCACTGAATAAAAAAGAAAGATGTTGGGTGAATATCATCACTTGTTCAAAGACGTCTGCCGGTATCCCAATCGCTTTTATCAGTATTTGAGAATTGACATATCAACATTTAACTACTTACTGAAAAAAGTGGAAGGGAAGCTTCAAAAGAAGTGGAAGAACTGTCATAGGACACCAGTATCTGCCGAGGAACAGCTAGTCTGCTCGCAGAATAATGGTTACTTCGATTGTTTAAAAACTGTTCGCTTATACAAGCGCTTATTGCAACAGTCATCGCAGCTTTGTTATGAACGCTCGCATTTAAACGCATTGTTTCATTCTATAAACGCTTATACAACTCCATGCTATCATCACCCATCCACAGCTTCGTTGTGTTCGTACCCTAAAGCGGCATGTTGCGCTTTCTGAGAGGTTTGCAGAGAATGTAAAAAGAACCAGGGCTGCAGTAGATAAAACTGCCTTAAAGGTTTTAGTTAAAAAAGGCCGCAAGTACCCAGAAACCATCAGAAATGCGTAAAAAACTTCCATTTCGGTTATGTTTGATGGAAATGCTAATGGAGAACTCCTCCCGCCCTATGTGGTTTATCGTGCTCAACATATGTGGACAACATGGACGGAAAATAGTCCGAGAGGTTGCAGGTATAATGCCAGCGCTACGGGATGGTTTGATGCTGCAATTTTCATCGACTGGCTCAAAAATCAAATGATGCCACGTCTAAAAAAATTGGAAGGGAAAAAGATCTTAATTTGTGATAATCTTTCTTCCCACATAACTGTGGACGCGCTCAAACTTTGTCGTGAAAATCAAGTCAGCCTAATATGCTTACCATCCAACAGCACACATTTAACGCAGCCACTTGAAGTGGCAATGTTCAGGCCGTTAAAAATTGCATGTAGGCAAGTGCTCTACGAATGGAAAAACAGTCCAGAAGGAATGTGCAACACTACTATACAAAACAGCACTTTCCACCGCTATTAAATAAGATGCTACAAATTTTTGCGCCAAATGTGGCAGATAACTTAAAATATGACTTTCGTAAGTGTGGCATACATCCAATAAATGTGAAAGAGCTTTTAAACCGCATTCCCAGAAACACTTGGGATTCAAATAAAATTCATTCGGTGTTTTTTTCAAAATCTTGAGGCTAGAAGATCTGATTCAACAAAAATTGTCCAGACGCAAAGAAAAAAATTAAACATTTCTGCAGGGAAAAGTGTCTGCAAGTGATGAAGAAAATACAAATTTGCCTGATGAATCCACAACACCATTAAAGGCAAAAAAAAACATTTCATATATTTTTAGTGACCGTTCCTCGGATGATATGGGCTTCGATGAGATAGTTAAAGAACATGTAAAAGAACAAAACTTTATTAATTATGTTGATAATAAAAAATCAGGGACAAAAGATTTCCAATTTTCAAATGTTGTAAGAGAAGTTGGACAATTTGTTGCATTTACATACAAAGGGGAAATATTTCCAGGCCAAATTGTAAACTTCAATGACCAACAAGTCACTATCACAACTATGCAAAAATCTTAAAAATCATGGAAATGGCCCCAAAAACTGGACCAAATGACATACTCGTGGCATGACGTGTTAGGATCTATAAAACCACCCGTACAGATTTCCAAAAGAAGATTTTTTAATATTCCGGAGTTAAAACAATGGTGGTTTTAACTGGATACTCTCTGTTACTTTTAAGTTATATTTCTACCTAGTAGTAAGAATAAATATCGACCTTTCTAATTAGAATTCAACAAAATAAAGGTTTTTTTTTCGATTTTCCTAGAGTTTTCAATGTAAAAAGCAGCAGTTTTTTCTATTTAACACAGAAAATGGAGTAATCAGAAGGGTTACATTGCCCCACAAATAAAATTACTCTTTGTTACAGCCGGTTTTATTAGATGGCGCAAAGTTGCCCAAGCCATTGGCATGTTTTGCCTCACTTTTAATTAAAAAATATATATACATAGACACAATTTTTGTCATAAAATATTTCAAAAACCTGCTATATAAACCTGTCATTACCAACTCTACAAATCTTAGAATTTTATCTACTTAAAACATTTTTTTTACGTTGCGTTTTGTTTAATTAATATTGAAAGTGGAGCAATGTAACCCCACTTTACGGTACATTACTTCCATCCCAATATCTTCGCTTCACATGTCATTTATCATATCAAATGACCATATTCTTTTTTCTAAAGCTATGACAACAAGAACAAAGAGCATATTAAAGAAATAGAACAGAAATGAGATAAGATAGTAAAAAAAGATATGGGAGATTAGAGAAAGAATATTTGGGAAAGACTGGACTTCCAATTAATTTTATCTGTCGGTTAATCATCTTAGAAATGCGGTTTTCTAAAAATTTGATTTGCTCAACACTGTGTTTCTATCGTAGTTAACCGACTGATAAACTTAACTGGAGGTGAAAAAAATCAGGCCTAAGTTGTTCCCCAAATATTCTTTCTTTAATCCCCCATGCTTTTTTACCTATCCGATTTCCTCTCTGTTCTAATTCTTTAATATGCTCTTTGTCTTTGTTGTCATAGCTTATCCTGTATCCCAAACATCTATATCTAAATCTTCTTCTCCCACCACCAATTTACTTTTCTGTCTCTCACTTTTCTTTTCTTAAACTCCATAATCTTCGTCTTTCCGACATTCGGCTTCAACTTTTTCCTTATTAAATATTTCCTTATCACTTTTACCATTTCCTTCATTTCCTCTTCTTTTTTGCCACTACGTCATCCGCGTACGAAAGTACCCAAACTTTCCCCTTTCCCACCACAATTCTCAATCTTCTTCTCCCTCTTCTTATTTCCTTCTTAGCCCTCTGACATTCGCCATTCCACTACCATTAATTAAAGTCTGTGATCTCATTCAAATAAAATTAATTGACAATAAGTACTTAATCATATAGTAAAATTGTAAAAAGCTAAAATTCAGATTTGGAAATTAATAAAAACAAACTAAATACACAGTATAGTATATGTGATCAAACAATTTATTTTGCATACTCTTGGTTTTTCACGTGTCTCTGCTTTCATAACTAAAACAACAAACATATGTCATTAACGCTTCAATAAATGTGCGTGAAATAGCGTTTCACACACTTGACCGTAAATAAACATTTTTACGCACTAGATCTTAAATTTATTCTTATAAAAATTTTACTTATTTATTGTAATTAATGTTGATAGTGAAATTGGAACACTTCTTCATTAGCTTCACGCTGGGTGACACTTCTACTGCACTAATGTTAAAATTTCGAAGCGCCGATGAGGACACAAGCGTTTATTCCACTTTTTAATCTTCTTTCTGGATAACGATTGAAGTATATTTCCGATGCAATGTCGGAATTGTTATTATCTTGAATAAAGCATTCGAACATATCATACTTTTGAATAAAAATTACTTTTGTCAACGTGCGACGATTAATACTGCTAAATGCTTCTTGTACAGGGTGGGCAAATAAGCGAGGTAAGCGGCTGTATGTCAGAAACTAATGATCGTAGAGAGTTACGGTAAAAAATTTTATAGGTAAAGTGGGTAAGGGAAAATTCTGTAATTATGTTTCAGTATTCTAGATGGCCGCCAGTGGGCGTTTCCGCTATCTTGAATTACATAAAGTTACGTTTCTCGCGATTTTCCCCAATGAATGTAACAAAAAAGTATTTGCGTTTTAATGTTAACCTAAAGTCGAACATTTTTTGTCCAACCAATGTTTCTCTATCTTTCGAAATAAAGTGGTGGGGGTATTTGAATGTTGTTTTAAATGAATGCCTGTAACTTCGAAACGGCTTAATGGATTTGGATAAATTTGGTATCATTGAAAAGAGCATTTCTTGGGCTTTAAGTTTCTCGTAATTATGACAGTTGTGACTTACACGGCCGCCAATAGACGGCGTTATTCAATATTATAACCAAAATATTGGATTTTTTCAAAAAATTTAAATGCGATAATATGACTTTTTTTAGACCAGATAATAGACAAATGACCAACCAGTAAGCCTGCGCAAACCGCATCTTAATATCTTTTTCCTAACTCAAATTATTAAAAAAAAATACTAAACCAGAAAAATTCATATATACCCATTTGAAAATGCATCGGTTGCATTCGATTAGAAGGCAAGTAGTAGGCCATGGAAATAAAAAACAAGTAACGTCAAATTTTTGTCACACGCAGACTAATATTGTTGATTGCGTATAATTTGAGTACTATTTAATCAAAATGCCTTTCAAAAATAATGAAGCCGTTGACATGATTGCGAGTTATTTCGAATGTTTTCAAAATGCAGCTATAGCTGCAAGACAGTACGCGGCACGGTATCCAGATCGCCGTCATTACGGGAGAAAATGTTTTCGCGCTTGGTACAACGATTACGCGATACTGGAAGTTTCGTCGTCCTCAACGTCGCAGGCGTCGCAATGGAAGGACCAAAGAAAACATTATCAATGTCTTGGCTTACATAGAATTTAATAGACATGTAGGAACTAGAACATTGTCTTTAGACTTGGGAATAGAAGGAACAACTGTTAGAAATATTTTGAAAGATTATAGGTAAATAATTTTATCTTATTCCAAGTATCTTGGCACATACTCTCAAATGCACATACAATTCAGTGTTATTCTGATTATATTATTTTCACGCATATGTTGTTTTTTACTTTTAGACTACATCCTTACCACATAGCCTTGCACCAGGCGCTAAATTAACAAGATTTCTATAATAGATCAATGGATGCTAGGCATGCTTGAGGAAAATTTCTTAACGGAAATTCTCTGGACCGACGAGGTTACCTTTAGTTGTGATGGTAGGGTAAACTGTCATAATATGCAGTATTGGTCCGCTGAAAATCCGCATTGGTTAAGAGAAGTGCAACATCAGGGACGCTGGAGCCTAAATGTGTGGTGCGGTGTCATTGGGTACAGAATTATTGGACCTTATTTTTTTAAACAAGCTTTAACTGGTAACCGCTTCTTAGAGTTTTTGACCAACGACTTGCCAATTTTGTTAGAAGATGTGCCACTGGAAACTAGGAGAACTACGAGGATGTATTGATATCTAGTTAGCCTAGACCAGTTCCTTGCATAAACAAAATTTTGCGTTACCATAGCAACGAACAATAACTTATTAGAAGTGTCAGTGTAAAGTTTGACGTCAAAAAAGTAAACCATAGTCACGCAATAAATTAAATGAAAAAAGATGTCCACCGAAATTGTGAAAATCGAAAAATTAGAGTATCGAGCCATCATCAAGTACCTGTATTTAAAAGAGGTAGAAAGCAGATTTACGAAGATATGCTTAATACCCTTGGTGATCAATGTCCTTCGTATGCGACCGTCAAAAATTGGAATGCAAGCTTCAAAAGAGGTAAATTTTCCATTGAAGATGATGACCGATCGGGAAGGCCAGTTTCTGTGTCAGTCCCCGAAAATATCGATGCAGTTCATGACATGATTTTATCAGACCGTCGAATTGGGCTAAAACGGATATCTGAAGCACTGAATATTTCATACGAACGCGTTCATCATATGGTTCACGTCAATTTGGACATGAGAAAATTGCTGCAAAATGGATCCCCAAATGTTTGAATGTTGACCAAAAGCGTGCAAGGGTAGAAGCATCGCGTTCGATCTGTGCTCGATTTGAAAACGATGTAGACTTCTTAAACCGAATTGTTACTATGGATGAGACTTGGGTACATTTCTACGATCCAGAAACAAAGTAGGAATGGCGACACTCTGGTTCTCCAAGACCTAAGAAGTTTCGTGTCCAAAATCTGCTGGCTTCAGTTTTTGGGATTGCCATGGAGTAATCATGATTGATTTTTGGATAAGGGTAGAACAATAACTGGAGATTACTATTCGACATTACTGACCACACTACGGGAAAATATTAAAGAGAAAAGACGCGGAAAACTATCCAAACGTGTTTTGTTTTGCAGGACAACGCCCCTGCACACAAATCTCATGTTGCCATGGAAATTTAGGGTTTGAATTACTAGAACACCCCCCTTATTCGCCCGATTTGGCTCCGTCCGACTATCACCTCTTTCCTCAACTGAAAAAAGTTTAAAAGTCGTACATTTTCATCTTCTTGTTAGAAGCTGTGGAGGTCTGGTTTGCAGAGCAAGAAGAAAATTTTTTTTTAAAGGTCTAGAGACGTTGCAGGTTCACTGTAATAAATGTATCCAATTAAGAGGAGAATATGTTGAGTAATAAAATATTTTGATATTGAAATTTTGTTTGGTTCTATAGTAGGCTAAGAATTTTTCAATATATCCTCGTATGTTTTTGCAATTAGATGGTTGTCTGGCACATTATTCAATTAATTAATGTCCGAAACCATATTAACGAGACCTTTCGTCAACGCTGGATAGGAAGGAGAAGCCTTGGCCGGCAAGATCTCCCGACTTGACATGTCTGGATTTCTACTTGTGGGGACGCTTAAAAGACATTGTTTCTCAAACTCCACCAACAACACGAATGGATATGGAAAACAGAATTCGAAACTCAATCAGCGGCAGAAATTGAGGCTGTGGTTTTATCGACTCAAGCAAGACTGGAACAATGTGTGGAATATGACGGAAGGCAATTTGAACACAGAAGGCATTAATTTTTTTTCAAAATCGGTCCTTTTCAGGACCACAACTTTATTTAAAAGGAAAATCGTTTACGCGTGACTTAAATTTACAGCACTAAATAAATGAGATTTCTCGTGAATATTTTTGAGAGGAGTTGTCTTTTATTTCCATGGCCTACTACTTGACTTCTTATCGAAAGCAACTGATGCCTTTTTAAATGGCTATATATGAATTTTCCTGGTTTAGTATTATTTTTTAATAATTGGAGTTAGGAAAAAGATATTAAGATGCGGTTTGTGCAGGTTTATTGGTTTGTCATTTGTCTATTATCTGGTCTAAAAACATTTATATCATTGCATTTAAATTATTTGAATAATTCTAATATTTTGGATATAATATTGAATAACGCCCCTATCGGCGGCCGTGTAGGTCACAACTGTCATAGTTACAAGAAATCTAAAAGCCCAAAAATGCTCTTTTTAATGATACCAAATTTATCAAAGTTACACGCATTCATTTAAAACAACATTCAAATACCCCCACCACTTTATTTCGAAATATAGAGAAAATCTGGTTTGACAAAAAATGTTCGACTTTAAGTTAACACTAAAACGCAAATACTTTTTGTTACATTCATTGGGAAAATCGCGAGAAACGTAACTTTATGTAATTCAAGATGACGAAAACGCCCACTGGCGGCGATCTTGAAAACTTAAACATAATTCCAGCATTTTACCTTGCCCACTTTACCTATCAAATTTTTTACCGTACGATCATTAGTGTCTGAGATACAGCCGCTTACCTCGCTTATTTGCCCACCCGGTACAGATTCCTGTAATTGTTGAACGTTATTATAGCTGAAATTACTACCGCATACTTTGTTTTTAATGGTACCCCATAGAAAAAAGTCCAACGGAGTTAGATCTGCTGATCTAGGTGTCCACTTGACTAGTGTATTTGTAGCTATTACTTGATTGTTGAAACGGTTATTCAAATAATTAATAACAGTTATGGCATTGTGAGCTGGAGTGCCATCTTGTTGGTACCATATGGCAAAATTTTGTGCTAACGGCATTTCTTCCAACCACTCTTCTAATGTTGTTTCCAGCATTTCTAGGTAACGTGACGCAGTTAAAGTTCCATCAAATATTATGGGACCTATCAAACGATTCCCCAGTATGCCGCAAAAAAGATTAAATCCAAAACGGATCTGATTTCGCCTCGGTATAATTATGTGAGGATTCTCTTGGCTATAATGGTGTTCATTGTGACGATTGAATACACCACAGTTGCTAAAATAAGACTCGTCGGTCCAAAGAATGTGATTAATAAAGCCATCATTCTCTGCCATTTTATTAATCAACTATCTGCAAAATGTTAAACTTATGTATCTTGAGAATTCTAGAGGCTGCAGATTTGAGCACACCAACCAACATTTTTATCTGACGAGTGGATACCTTTGGATCTACTGCTACGCAACCCAGAGTTAATTCCTGATTTCTATCATGTGCAGTTGTCACACTAGAGGGTTTCCTCAAACATGCATATTCTTGCATATTCAAATCTAATCTGTTGAATATTTTAACATGTGGTTGTCGCCTTTCTAGAAAACTATTTAAATAGCAGCACTTAGAGAGTTTTTATTACATTTTATGTAGACACAAAACATATCATATTGTTCGTTTAATGAGAAAATAGCCAATTCACTTAAATTGAAAAGAAATCGCTGATGAAAATCTAATTTAAATATTTGACTTTGATAAACTGATTAATTGTTATGAATTCTTTGATATCTCAAATGAAAAATGTATACATAACTAATACCTCACATTTGACAGTTCAAACTTTATTCCGTTTGTAGAAATGACAAGGTGATGTATTTGTTTTCACGGCCTACATGATGTAATAAAAAAAATTTCTAAATACACAGCAATTTCACACCTTAAATCAAGATTGTGACACATCATTGAAAGCAGAAAAAAATTTGAATTTTTTTCATAATAAAATCCAAGGTAGCGCCCATTTAGAAAAATAAAGTTAGTAGCAGTTTCTCAAAAACCGTAAAAGTGGTTACTTTAATGAAAATCACAATAAATTTCCCTAGACGCAACAAGCAACTTTTGTCTGAGAAATTTTTTTGTAACTTGCACGGTTACGGAAATATTGGACTTTTTCGAAAACGTAGTTTTTCGTGTTTTCCAGCATATCTTCGAAAGTACTCGAAATTTTTGAGATTTCTTTGCAGAATCTGATTCAGCTTAATAAACTGTACATTTAACCAAAATTGTATCTTAATTAATAACAAAGATATCCATGTAATTCTACTTAGTTTGGGACACCCTGTATATCGTCGTAAAGAGAAAAAAAACTTTATCAAAATAAATCACAGCCAACTATGGTTTCTATTAAACAAAAAAAAATGTTTCATAACTCGTAAACAAATGTAGATATTTAAAATCCGTCAACGCCATTCAATTCCTCTCAAAAAAGTGTCTAAAGATGGTATTACTAGTTTTTTTTCTAAATTAATAAACAACTAAGATATAGACACTATTCAAAATATAGAAAAATCGATATTTTCGCTGTATCTCGAAAACAAAAGACGATAGCCGATTCTAGTTTTCACCAATCAGTTTCTCTCGAAAACACAGATCAAGACACCGATATCCATTTTTGTCTATCTCTTATGGTTACCACCCTGTACATTTCATATCGTTAGAAAGATTTTTAAACAATCAATTCAAACAAATCAATTTGAAAGTTTGTGTAGTAAAAACATACGATACTTTAAGAACATCTCAAAAGGCATTGATTATTTGTTCTTATTAAAACTTATCAGATATAGTACTATACAAATACATCTAACCAATTTTGCGTTTAGAATTAACACAAGATATTTTTCATAAATCAATTAATATAAAAAAAGACGAATATCGGGCAGTAATGTTCAATGACATCAAAATAATTACAGAAGTATAAAAATGTATAAATAGTAATAACTAACGAATTGAAATAAATATTTTAAATTTGTTGCGCTTGTATAAATCCACACCAAGAACAAATACACTGACTTTAAAGAGCTTTGAATAAATTTGTTAGTAATTGCTTTAGTCAAATATATTGCATAAAATTTACGAATATTTACGTCGGTTAGAAAAAAACAAATTTGAATTACAGTTTAAACTTAACCAATACACGGAATTTCTGTTTCCCAACTACAAATTTTCCGACCTCCATAAGAGGATGTAAAGGGATTAGATTGAAGGGATAGATTGGAAACTTTATGAGCTGGAGTTTGTTTCGGTTTCACATCACTGACACTTTGATAGCAAAATTTAAATAACATTAATATTTGTGATTTAACAAAACTTTTTGGTTCACGTCCTTAGGTAATTCTCAACAAACGGGAGATTAAAATTTAACCTGAATCGATTAATGGGATGCAATGACCTTTTAAACAGAATTTACAACAATTTTTGTTACGATTTTCATTATTGTAACTGTCAACCTTCGGAATCGCGTATTAAGGTTGACAGTTTATTCGCTAAAATACATACCTCGAGTGTAATTCAACTGGATGATTTAATGAATAATGAAACTAAAATATCCAAACTATACAGGGTGGGCCACGCTCAACGGGACGGAGCTTACTGGGAAAACGAAAAATGATATGAAAAAGTTATTTCGCAGGAGTACGTAGATTAATGGCGGCTGCTTTTCTAAATTAGTCATATACAGGGTTCCAAAAAAACGTGCTATATCAAAGTTATGTTTTTTTGAATGGAACACACTGTATTTTATTTTATTTTATTAAGTATCGATACAAATTATTGTAATATAAAGTTTATTTACAGAGTGTTGTTTCATGACAATACAATATTTTATACAATTACTACGTTATTATAAATGGGACACCCTGTATTTTATTACTGTAATAAAAGGGTTAAACAATTCCCCTTCAAATCACTACAAGGTTCCCTATACCAATATCCACCAATTTCAAACTTAAAAGCAACAATAAAAAAAACTATACGTTTACACATTGTTATATTATTATTGTGTGTCTAAATTGTTAGTCACTCACAAGTTTCGAGTACGTTACACTTCTTTTTCTTTTTTAGTAGCTGTTCATCATTTTTCTTCATACTCCCAAACTTCTATTAAATTCGTTTGAGCTTTCTTTTCATTGAAATAATCTATTTGAGTTTGTGCTATATAGCTCTTTAAAATACTAAAAGTTGTTACGGTTTCACAATTCAATAGCGTAGTTATCCAGAGTAATACAAAAACAACAAAAAAAAAACTATAGTGTAGTTAACTGCACTCAGTTACGACTTTTGTTGTAATCTCAAATAAAGAAAAAATTATCAGGGAAAGCACGTGGCGTTTAGGTAATCAACTGACACTGCGGGAGAAGTTAACATCAAAACAAAAAAATCAAAGTAGGTGCCACTGATTTTACTTAAGCTCAATTGGTCGAGTGTTAAAGACACAAAGTAGACAGTAAGGTTACTAACACGAAATACAAATCCGATAGCATAGTAAATATTTTCATTCATGTTTTCATGTTAAAATACGTTTCAAATTCGTATCACAAAGACGTGTTTTGAGGTTGCAAGTTTGATAAACGTGACGAAGGTTAAAGTTAGCAGAATGTAAATCTAATTTTACGTATAGTACTGCCATACCCGTGTAGTCTCAATACAGGGTGAATACTTCTAAACAAACATAGAATTTTAACATAAGGAGATCGTTTTCCGTAAACTGTTGCTTCCCAAATAATTTTAAAAAACAGTGTTTAAAATAACTCATGTAAAGCTAAACTTGACAGTTATAAAAGAACTGCTCACACCTGATATTCCACCAAATTTTAAAATTCCAGAGGTAGGATATCAGTTCGAACGAAGTTATTAAAAATATAGATGAACTCAGGGAAGAGTCCGCTCCAGGATGTGATAACATTTCTGTACCAGGTGGTCAGATAAAAATGCAAAGTGTTATATCTCGGAAACTATTTGTCGTAGAGACTTGCGGTAAAAAATATATGACTAAAGTGGCAAAAAAACCGTGGAAATTATTTTCAGATTTTCAAGATGGTCGCCAAGGGGCGCAACCGCCATATTAAACCTTTAAAGTAATTTTTCATTGAAATCCACCTAGTAAATGTACTAAAAAAATATATGTTCTTAAAAGCTAAGCTTTATTTGAGTAATTTTTGTTTAACTTTTTTTGACGTATCTATTAAAATAAAGTAGTGGGGAGGCTTCAATGTTTTTTTTTTAAATAAACAGCTGTAACTCCTAAACGACTGAACGGATTTTAACAAACTTGGTCTCGTTGGAAAAAGCATTTATTGTTCCATCAAACCCATCTTACCTGTGATATGGTTAATTCTTAGTGATACCGCTAGAGCGCGTTTTTTGATATAACAGCAGAAAATTGCAAAATTCTCTAAAAATTTAAATACAATAATATGACTTTCTTTACATAAAAATGTAGTGAAATGACACCTAAATAGGCTAGTGAAAACCGTATCTCGATATTTTATTCTTAGCCTTAAATATCGAAGCAAGAAAATTTAGTAATCATAAAATTTGAAAAAGACGCTATTACACCAGTAATTATTCTTTTTTATTTGTCTTTTTCAAGATTCAAATAATAAAAGTATTGTTAGTTTAAATATATAAAAAAACGTGTAAGGACATAATAATTAATGCATATTATAATATATGCAAGTGCAATAGGCAGAATAAGAAGATTAGGCCATGGAGGAAACACAAATGAAGAAAATCAACTTGTCAACAAATATTAAAATTATGCTTAAAGTGACAGTGTAATTTGTGTTTGTTGCACACACTGACACAAGTAAAGCCTTAGAACTATTGAAATGCCTTTTAAAAATGATGAAGCTGTCGATATAATTACTGTATATTTTGAATGCCTTCAAAATGCGGCACTTGCTCAAAGAGTATACAGAGCTCGTTATCCAAATCGGCGTTTACGCGATGCGAGAATTTTTCCAAGTTTAGTACGAAATTTGCGTAATACTGGCAGCTTTCGACCTAAGTTGCGAAGACACTCGGCTAGAACAATGGAAGACAATATAGTTAATGTCTTAGCATATGTTCAATTGAATCCCCAAGTTAATACGAGAGCAATGTCTCTCGCGTTGGGTATATCACGTACTACTATTGTAAACATTTGAAAGGGTCTTAGGTAAGTTCTTATGTCACTAAAAATACTACTTTACATGTTTCACAATGTGTTTGTTATTTCGAATTTTTAGAATGCACCCATATCATATGGTTTTACATCAAGCCTTAAATCACGAAGACTTCGACAGACGACTAGATTATTGTTATTGGATGTTGGGCATAATTAGTCCAACATCAAGACCATTGCAGGCTTAATGTGTGGTGTGCCATCCTGGACGGAACTATTATAGTTCCCTATTTCTTCGATCGACCACTAAATGGTGGCGTGTTTCATGATTTTCCGGTAAACCAACTGTTTATTTTATTAGAAGATGTGCCCTTGCAATTACGGCAAAATGTGTCTTTGCAACTAGACGGATGACCTGCACATTTTTAAAGAAATGTGCGAGAACATTTAGATCGAAGATATCACCAGAGGAGGATTGAACGAGGAAGTTTATTTCCGTGGCCACTCCGATCCCCAGACCTCACTAGTTTGGACTTCTATCTATGAGGTCGGTTAAAAAATATTGTTTATGTAATTCCACCAACATGACGACATCAATATACGAATACAAGAGGCGATTCGTAGTCTGCCAAGAGCAGAAATTGAAGCTGCTGTAAAGTCCACACATGAGCGGCTTCAACAATGCATTGAGTGTGATATAAGACATTTAAGCATTTAAGGAGGCATTAGTTTTATTTCAGAATCGGTCCTTTTTTCTTCTCATGTCATTACACGTTTTTTTTTAAATATTTAAACTAACAATACTTTTATTATTTGAATCTTAAAAAAAGACAAATAAAAAAGAATAATTACCGGTGTAATAGCGTCCTTTTCAAATTTTATGATTAGTAAATTTTCTTTCTTCGATATTTAAAACTAGGAATAAAATATCGAGATACGGTTTTCACTAGCCTATTTAGGTGTCATTTCACTACATTTTTATGGAAAAAAAAGTAATATTATTGCATTTAAAATTTTAGAGAATTTTGCAATTTTCTGCTGTTATATCAAAAAACGCGCTCTAGCGGCATCACTAAGAATTAACCATATCACAGGTAAGATGGGTTTGATGGAAAAATAAATGCTTTTTCCAACGAGACCAAGTTTGTTAAAATCCGTTCAGTCGTTTAGGAGTTACAACTGTTTATTTAAAAAAAACATTGAAGCCCCCATCACTTTATTTTAATAAATACTTCAAAAGAGTTAAACAAAAATTACTCAAATAAAGCTTAGCTTTTAAGAACATATATTTTTTAGTACATTTACTAGGTGAATTTGGTGAAAAATTACTTTAAAGGTTTAATATGGCGGTTGCGCTCCTTGGCGACCATCTTGAAAATCTGAAAATAATTTCCACGGTTTTTTTTTGCCACTTTAGTCATATATTTTATACCGCAAGTGTCTACGACGAATAGTTTCCGAGATATAACACTTTGCATTCTTATCTGACCACCTGGTACAGAAATGTTATCACATCCTGGAGCGGACCCCTCCATGAGTTCATCTATAGTTTTAATAACTTCGTTCGAATTGATATCCTACCTCTGGAATTTTAAAATTTGGTGGAATAGCAGGTGTAAGCAGTTCCTTTAGGACTGTCAAGTTTAGCTGTACATGAGTTATTTTAAACACTGTTTTTTAAATTATTTGGGAAGCAACAGTTTACGGAAAACTTTACTTTATTTTTTGTTATTCGGAATTTTTCATAATGAAAAAGAGACCGTATCTGGATAACAACTGAAGATTCAGTGTCGATTTTCTTGGAAACGGTTGGCCGAATCGACATCTTTCAAGTATACTTTTTTGAGCACATCACATCAAGGAATGAAAATCTTCGAACAACAGTCCAATATACCGAGGGGATTTATATTTCTCATGCTGAAAAACTGCTGAATACCAAATTTCGTTGAAATGGTGTTTTTATTAAGAGAAATGTTACCAAAAAACTTTTCAAAAATTATAACTTTCACAGTCTGTAACTTTTTTTTAATGCACATTTGTACTGAGTTAAGTTAGGTTCAATCGAGTTATTTTTAGCCCCAGAATATGTGGTTTAATTTATGACCTACCTTTTGTTACACCCTGTATATTGCCTTAATTTAAATAAAAATTACATTGCACCACCACTTACTTACATAATACACCTTAGTTTTAAAATTGAAAAATTTCCATAGATTTAAAAAAAATCAATAATCATTCCGGTATATAAAAGCATCAGTAGTTATTGTCGTCCCATCTCCATACTTTCCAATATAACAAAATTATAAAAAATGACGAAAAAATAATTACTTCAATAATTCAAAAAATATAAATTATTAACCAATTGTGTAGGCAAAGATACCAAACGTATAGGTATTTTTCTTGACTTAATAAAAACGTTTAACACTGTCTCTTGTCCTGTTTGTTGAAAAACTCAAACGACTGGGAGTAAAAGGAGCAGCATTAGATTGAATAATAAGCTATCTTGCAAGTAGACCATAACAGGGGAGTCTAGGAGATATTCTTAGTCCCATATTGTTTGCTACATCATATGGCATACCTCAAGTTGCGGTATTAGGTCGGGTCTAGTACTATGAAAAACTTGGTCCAGTCTATAGAGTTTTATCTTGGAGTGGAGTTTATCCCACAGTACTTCGGCCCACAATTGTTGCACAAAATAACTTACTCAAAAAAATTCTGACAAGAGAAAGATTTGATTCGGCTAAGGCGTATTACGAGGACTTTTGTGTATTATATATTCCCAACTTACACAAACTAACTGTTTTACTTAAAGTTCAGAAAAACAGACGTGCTGTACCACGGACATGCCATTAGGGGTAAGACGAGAGGATTACCGCAAATCCCACGAAAATCAACAATGCAGGTCACGAGACATTGGTCATATTGTGGTCCAATCTGGTAGGCAAACCTACCTTCTTATATCTTAGCCAATCATAATCACAAAAAAAATTAAACATCATTACAATTATATGAGCAATAAGTGTTGCGAAATCTAATGTCGTCTTGGGTTAACGGAACACGCCTGCAAATGCATTTGCATTAAAGCAACTTTGTCGACACATGCAACTGCTGACACATCTGTCGACAAAGTTATTCTGTTTTTTGTTTAATATTACAATTGCAGGTACGTCTATGTTGAACAAACAAAACCATATTAGTTCAAATACCCTGTATGGTAAAAAAAATGATATTATTAAAGTGTATCTATGTAAAGCTGAGAAAACAAAAAATTACACATCATGGTTCAACAAATTAAATAAGCATACCTACTTTAAATATTATTAAGAATAGGGTGAACAGTTCAGGTTATTTATTCGTATGGTACATTATACAAATATTGTATTGTGATGTAAGTGTTATGTATGGTGTCCCAGAAGATCAGTATAAACCTGTATAGTTTGGTGAACTTTCAGGTGTCGATAAAATTGTTTTCTTCCTGCACTTCTTTTAAATACGAAGTACGAGTATAGCTGTTCTCATTTGCAATCATTTTAATGAAAAGAGGCAATTTCTAAGTTTCTTTGAAATGATGAATTACTGTATAAAACTGAACACGCTTTGATTTGCTAAATACGTAATAAGTAACTAAATTAAAACGGGAGTTTATCAAAAAATACTTTTTTTTTTTAACTTGAAATCATAATTTTATGAATAGAGGGATGAAATAGGCGATAAGACTAATTAAAACTAAATTGGCCCTAAAACGGTATTTTAAAAAATAATTAGTTATGTTTAGTTGTTTACGATTGTAATGATTTCTTAATTATATTACTTTTTTTCACCAATTTTCCAATTTTGTTATATTTCTCCTTAATTTTTATTTATTTCAAAATATGTATTAGTTCAAACTTACCCTTTTGTTGTTGTTTGGAGTTTACTGACAAAGATCATTCAAGGCCAATAAGAGGTAGAGTCTACTATATTCAAAATTTAGTAAGGTTCAATGCCTAGACGACTGCAGGAATGCATCAAAAATAAAGGTGGTCATATCCACTATTAACTTTATATTAAAATTATTTTGTCAAGTACAGCAAATTATTCTTTATATTAAAATATCAGAGAAAACTTTTCCGTTTTGTATTTATTGGCTCGTGTTTTTAATATACGGTGTGTCCCACGGAAAAGTTGACATAGGTAGTTACTACGTTCTAAAAATTAACGTATATTTTTTTCCTGGCAAAATTCGAACACAGTATACGTTGAATAGATAATTAGTTAATTTGTTGTCTAGTGAATTTTTGCCCTTTGTAACTACGGTTCGATTCCGATTGCAGTATTTTTTTATTAACTTGATTATTATTATAATTCAATTTTGTAAAGTGAATTAAGATTTTGAAAAAAGATTGAACTCATTGTATAAAAATTGTATTAACATCAACATCAATAATAATTTTATTAATAATAAAAATTACAACAATCTGGATCAAACTCCGATTTATTCGCGAAAATCATTAGAAAACTTTTACTGTTATTTTTTAATTAAAATATGCTTTAAACACTTACATTACCACATAAATTTGTTTTTATTTATCTATCTAATAAAATATGTCGCTATATTGTGCTCTAGTTGTGCCAGGAAAAAGACATGGCTTAATTTTAAATTTAACATAAAAACGCTTATCTCAACTTTTCATTAAAATTAATACAAATGAAAACAGCTACACTTGTATTGCGTAATTAAGAAATCCAAAAAATTTTAAAAAATAAAACCCTTCCTTGTATCGTAATTCATATGGTTTATTTATTTTTTCGTACGGTATGGTCATTTTGGGTCACATTTTGCTTTCTACTGGCGTTTCAGATTCCGCCTTCTGCTGAATATTTGGAATATCGGTTACTTCATATTAAATATTGATGTAATTTAACAAGTATCTACTTATTCTGCTACGCTGCATATCCAGATTTTACCGTAAGTATATTTTTCCTTCGTTTTTGTAACAAATTTCTAAAACCACGGATTTTTTTCTTCTAAATCTTTCTTTGAGCGCTTATCTATTATATATATTACCTGTACATCAATCGTACTCTTAGGGAGACGCTGCGTTATTGTTGTATACTATGTGGCTTCGATGTCCTACTCGTTTTCGTCTACAAGAAATCTAGATATCCGGCCCCCTCGGTTCGTGCCAAAGGATGCAGCGGTCCAAAATTTGGTCGCTACCTTTTATTTAAATAAGGCGCGCATTGCCCGCGCGAGTTTGCATTCAATGGATGATGACAAGTGACCTTTTCCACCGACGAAGAATAGCAATGGCGACAGAAGAGGTGGTACGACCACGCCGTTGATGAATACGTTTACGTTTTATCTGTTTCGTTTTTAGTAAAACAAAGTTTTAATTAATGGATTACCTTTATAGCGAAGCTATCTACGTTATTCGTGTTGTGTACATTCCGTTAAAAAAAAGTTTGATTCAGAAGAATAAACGTGCGTTCCGGAAATTGAAGATTATTCGTTATCTTTTTTGTGCGTTGGACTTCTACGTTTCTGCCGATGAAAATCCGACTATCAAACACGTTATTAATTAATTAATACAAGGAACTTTAAGTAAATACTTTAATAATATTAACAATTCTTCGAAGTTCCGTGCATTGAAGTTAATTTTGACAAACTAAAGTCGGCATAAACTGGTCGTAATTAAATGCAGTCGTGGTTACCTTTGTTTATAACGCATTAGTTTGCGACTACATTATATTTATCTTTTTGAGTTGCCAGTTGAGCGGAGAATTTACATTTCCATATCTTTAATAACTTATTTCAGTGTTGTAACGTTTTTAGCGCCTGTAAAGCATCCTCGCGTTTTACGTTCATAGTTTAAGTTCATTGAAAGAAATTTAATCTTTCATTTGATACTGTAGTTTATAAGTCAATTCATTACTATAGTAGACAAATGTCAATGTGTTTTCTTTATTATTTAATGCTGAATTTGATTTGATTATTAGATTTATGTTTTTGGTTAAGATTTGTTTTTATTCCCTTAAAGGTTTTGCTTGTTTTCCTTCATAAATACGCTGGCGCCCATTTATTTGTTATTAATTATCTTTTAGATGAGAAGCATCTCAATAAAGGTAAGCAACAAAACATAAACAAAAAAGCAAACATTCCCATGAACATTTTAAATACGTTTTTAGATTTTAGAGTTTTTGGCGTTACAAGGAACGTTTTCAAAGTCTAAGCTGCCAATTTCTTCGCATAAGGAACACTGAGATCTTCTACGCTACATCGCAGTGTATCCTGTAAATTTTGTATGTGAACGGGTGTTAAATCACTATTTAATTCGAATTCAATTTGGCACTACACATTTAAAGGTTATAATTTTATTGCTTTTGTTACGGACTAAGATGTGTATGTATACTGTATTCCAAGCTAAAATAAAAGCAAAACTATCCTGTTTGTCGGTTTCACTTTATCGCTACTTCAACGCCTTGATAGTGTAATTCTCTCTTCTCTTAACTAGACCCCCCACTCTACTAACTACAAAGTACAGACTCATTGCCTCCCATTTATAAATATATTTTTATATATCTGTTTTGTAACACCGTTACACATTATTTTTCATTACTGAGTTGTGATGTAAGTGTTATGTATGGTGCCCCAGAAAGCGATATAAACCTACGCGTAGAGACAAAATTAGGCAACATACTAAGAATAAGATTAAGACTAGATGTAAAAAAAATCTAACAATAAAAAAACAAAAATACGGTCAAAATATTACTATAAATATAAATAACTGTAAATAATCCGGATATATGACAAATTTATTCACTACATATATTAACTACAAAACCACACGTAAAATGTAAAGTGAAGTAGTAACCTCTGGGCAAAACTAAATACAAGAAAACAATTATTTCGATGCATTGTATGAATGTTGATCTTTATTCTTTGTTTAATTCTAAACAATGTACAAAGGTACTACATCCTAAACATTAAAGTTATTTAACTTAGAACCAAAGTGTCCCATTTTCTATTTTCCAATGGTACATAGAAGCAATTTAATTATATAACTGTTACAGTTTTTGTTTCGTTCTTTTATAATTTTTTTTTATTTGATTTGATTTGTAGAACAGATTTTAGTTCAAAAGTTTAACGTTGTAATTAGTACACAGGGATTATGCAGGGTGATTCATAACTAATGATACATAGACTAAGGGCGGGTTATTTAGACCAAAATATGACAATAAAATACAATATGCCTTAATAAAATATTGCTGTGGAAAAAGATACAAGGCGTTAGATAAAAAATTATATTTTCTTTATTTTTTGTTAATAATTTCACTGTAAATTTATCAATTCTTATAAAACTGCGTTTTTCTCGAACAGATGAAATTATTGTATTTAAACAGGAGTACCAATATTGTGTAGAAGTGATGTTTACGTCATATTCTCTAATCAAATTCACTAAAAGTTTTCACGTTTCACGTAGCGCCCTCTACAACAAATTGTAAAATAGTACATAAAATAATATTCTTGGTCTAAAGTTATGCCTTTTTTCCGATTTTGATAAGAATTGATAAATTTACGGTGAAATTATTAACAAGAAATGAAAAACAAATTTTAATTTAACGCTCTGTATCTTTTTCCACAGCAATATTTTATTAAGGAATATTGGGTCGTATGGTCATATTTTAGCCTAACTTAGCCTATGTCCCAATTATATATATATAATTTTGAATTATAAACATTCAACCCGCGCCGCAATCGTTCAATATTTTAAGCTTTTATAACGAAGATATAAAACCCATTTTTATTAATTTGACTTCTATAGTATTCAAAGCAATATACTAGCGCTCTACTAAATTAATAAAATAATTTTATCAAATACTGATAAATGTTCAAAAAGCCTTTCACGTCACTTTTACCACAAAAATTTTTTTAGAATAATTCTGCCATTTCCCCAACTTCAGCTCGGGGCAATTCTATAGCATGAAAACAAAAGCAGGTCTTCAGAAACAAATAAATTATTTTAATTTCTTAATTTCTAAAGAACGTCGTGGAGCTGCTAAATTGTACGTACTTACATAAAACAAACGTAACGTCAAGAAAATTTTTCAAGACATTCTTTATCTAACGACCTTGCTGTAAGACGAAGATTAAAAAAAAAACTTACATACAAGTTTGCAGAGTGTATTAAAGTGTGCCCTAAAGATGTATGAAATTATTTAAGAAAACTGCAGTTTTTGTGAAGTAGAAAGTTTTTTTCTTTTCGACGATAGTTTAAGGTCTTGAATTATAGAGATTCGTCTACATCACGGACTTCATGAGAATAAGTACAATTCGTGTTAAACTCTAAAGTAATTCATTCGAAGTAAATAATTTTTCTGTATTTTATAAAAGAAATATTTGCAGATGCGTTCAACAATATTCATCGAATAGAAAATAAAAATGTCGTAGTATTTTAGAATTTTATGCATAAAAGGTCTATCTCTTCAAACTTTTTACGTTTGTTTGAACTTCATCTAATCTTTCAAACGTCTGAATAAAGTTTCAATAAAACTACTTTGAAAACCTGCAGGTTCTGTACGTGATACGTTTAAAAGACTAGTATCAATTCAAACTGAAAGAAAATAGTAAGCAGAATTTATATTTTAATGGTATTTTAAATAAATTTAAACTGTATGCTGTATTAGAGAAATCTACTGCTACATCGAATAATTCGTTATAATTTTGTGTGAATATTCCACATTTACACTGAATTATTAAGAAATAAAATTTTGTTGCACTTAATTAAATATTTACAATTACCCTAAGAAATCGTACTGAAACGTCTATTGTGCTTAGTCTTTTCAAATGTTTCAATATCCCAAAGTATAAAATTTAAATTTTAATTACGTCTTTGTACAATAAAGATTTTATAGTTAATTGGTTATTAAAAACAGTCTCGATACATTTAAAATAGCTTTAAAATTTTCAAATGGAAATTACTGTTTTAGATGACTTTCGTATAATGGTTCAGTTATTCAGACTACCCCATTTACCTGTCTATTGAAAATTGATTTACTGTTCATGCTTCTGATTCAAAACTGTAATTAACATTTGAGCGTTATAATCTTAATTAGAAATTTCGTTTTCTTTCTAAGCTTTTACAATATTATTTCCTTTTAATCGAAGAACATTAAGATAAGAAATGAATTCTTAACATTAAACTAATTATCCTTTCAATAAAAGTAATGTACAACGAATTAGAACTGTCGTTTGTTACTGATGCAGGGTATAAAGAAAATTAAATATTTTAAGCAAAATTAAACCACATTAATGCTGTCATACAGTAAATTGTGGATTCAATAAAATTTTTGTTGTTACAAATTTGTTTTTTCAATGTACGTAGGAACAATAAAAATAAACTATTATTGTTAAATTATGTGAAAGAAATCTGAATATTAATAATTACAATAGATGCAAAATATAAATTCAAATTGCAGCAGATTAGTTTGTAAAAATAAATTTTATGCGCCAGCGTGAACTCAATCTCTGGTCAATAACATATAATAAGCCAATCAAGATGTACGTAGTGCAGTGATTGTGCAAGGTCATATATTTTAATTTATACATGTGAAAAGATATATAATGTTTAGTAGTAAGATATTAAAGATTTATTGTATGTTAAGAAGATATATCGATTTTTGTGCGTACGTGAGGGTACGAAGTGAAAGTGGGGTAGAAACGCTCTCGGGCAGTAGAAAATGATGGACGTGTAGTTTTTGAGTTCGTGCGTAAAACAATTAATACAGAATTTTCTTTGTTAATTAGCAGTTATAAAGAAGTATTATAGTTATAAAATTAAATAACCCAGCGCATCGTAGAAAAAGCCTGCGCATTTGTTGAATAGTCCGCGAAGTTGTAGTAGATCCAGAATTAAATAAAGTTGTTGGTGAAAAAAAAGCATAAACAATTTAAAACCTAAAGGGAAAGTGGAAGAAATAACTAAATTTAAGAATAATGGTCACTGCCGAGAAGCGGTTGAAGTTCGCATGTATACATCAAAAAATCAAATAAATTTACAAGGTTAGTTTAGGTTAAGATATTTAGATCTGTGTGTTAAAATTTAATTAAATTGTAACGAATTATTAATTGCATAAAGTCGTGCACGTAACGTTATTTAGGATTATGTTCATATTTGTCAGAATTATACATTTTATTATTTTTCTAAAATTAAAGTTTTGTTAAATCATAAAACACGTTATTATTATTAAGAATCCAAACCTATGGGATGTTGTATATTAAATGATAACAATTAAAAGAATAATAATAATAATTAGAGTTTCATGTTCACGTATAATTTAAGTTTAGTTAATTCAAAACAAAAATGCAATCACCACAATACGGGTTTGCAGAAGTAGTAGTAGAAACAATACTAATCGTTCGTACGGAGGCGACAGAGAGAATTCCCCAAGTGTTTTCGTTGTCCTCTCTCTTGACGTCTTTCCCCGCACCCGTCCCTTCCAGTGTTGCAAAATGTCAAAAACGTGATCTAACAGAAAATAATTTTTTTTCTAAAATTACAACCAAATGAGCATTCATGATGTCTGCAGGTATATATATACAGCTGTCTGTGCCGTCAAAAGCTCAGTTCGCCGAGAAGGGGATTTTACATCGCAATCGAAAACATCATCGACAATATTATCAAGTAAACTGGATCTCGCCTGAAGAGCGATTTATTTTTTGTGTGATGATACTATTACTGAAGAATTTCTCCAGCAACAAAGCAAACTGCCCTTGGCAAAAACGAATGTGGTCCATACAGTTGAGAAGTTGGGCATGAGGCAAAATGTTTTAGGTGCAGTAAAACGCGGACGTGATAATTGGGGAAGGGCAATTGGGGAGCGCTTCCTCGTCATTGAAAACCTGGTTGTTGCAAACGGAACGTACCACAGATTGTAATCCAGGAGCCTGTTTAGAATACCACTTACTACTAAAAATCAGAGAAGATATCGTCCAACCAGTAATATTAAAGAAGCGACGGATTATGTGTACGATTACCTATTGGAAAACAGTGATGAATGCCTGTTTTCTTTTTTTTG
This sequence comes from Abscondita cerata, assembly GCA_030710515.1. Taxonomy (NCBI): domain Eukaryota; kingdom Metazoa; phylum Arthropoda; class Insecta; order Coleoptera; family Lampyridae; genus Abscondita; species Abscondita cerata. The sequence goes on along the minus strand of JALBCR010000754.1, from coordinate 18,146 downwards.
ACCAGCCATATTTATAAAAGCAAGACATATTGTAGAGAGTACACTTTACCCGGAGCTGTTCGACTTAGTGATTTTATTGTCTTTCATCAAATGCATTGGCACAATATTGGGTGGGAGTGTTCAGAAAGAGTTATTAACCACCATCTACGCAAGGTGAGAGTTAAAAACTTTGAATGCACATATATTCACGAGCTCACATTTTGACAAACCTTACACTGACCGGCATTGTTTTTGATGAGGTTGACATGACTCCCGAGGAGCAAGACAAGACTGAAAAATTGTTGAGAAGCACTGTCACTATGTATACTAAAAGTAAAATAAAAAAAAAAGATTAAAGAAAATATGCAAGCGAAAGAAGTTCAAACGCGTTTGACGCGTTATACAACCCAAGAAAACACCAAAACAGCGGAACAACTCTGGCGCTTTGCAATTCATTCCAACTTTCAATTGACGTTCGATAAATCCATAGCAATTCAAACTGCTCAAAAGCATGTATTGAGCAATGAGAACAACAAAATACGCTTAATAACTCTTCTTCCTGACGCATTTCAAAAGAAGGGAATGGAAGGGGCTATTGCCGAAGTTCGGTGCCACCCATTTTTTAAATGTACACAAATGTTTACTAAAAATAACAAGGATTATACCTAAGTACTATTTGCAGGTTCACAAAGTTCGTAAAATAAAGTGGGACTGTGGTCTTTATTTAAAACAAAATATTACATAAGTCTCAACTTGAAATTTACCATCCCGTCTCAATTCATTTCATTTCGAACAACAAAACTAATAAATAACAAAAAACGCATGGACGTCCCATCTTAACGTCTATTCTTAAAGGGGCACCAAACACAATAAACGATAATTCTTCGAAGTAAACAATCAATTTACTTACAGTTGTGTTGTTTTTTTTCTGATGAATCCAACACTTCGTTAGTCGTTACAATAAGTTGTTGACAGAAACAGTTTAATTACATCAAATGAATCGAAAAAGATGCCTTCAACGGTATAATATGACGATAATTGGTTTGCAGGTAAAAGAGAAGAATCCCTAGTCAAACGGAACTTCTCTTTAATTATCCACGTAATGTCTTTAAAGCCTTTTTCGCACTAACTGTTTTAGTAAAATTCAACAAATAAGGTATCGTTAGAAAGACAATTTTCTGGCCTTTCAAATGATATATCACTCGATTTCTCTTTCTATTTAAAATTTTAGGGTCGTTACTCACTCCTGCTAGGGGGTTAAAAAGGCGCAGGTCAAAAATATGTTTAAAATCTGCCCCCCTCAAAAGCAAAATCGACGTGTCCGAGCTTTTTTGCGTTCAATACCAAAAAAAGTGAAAAGCTAGGTGTAAACTTTTCGTTGGACCACTGTGTATATTAATCGTTGATTTTGTACTCGGGTAATTTTTTTTGTTTTATTGGAATCAAACTTTTTTTCCATTAGGAAAGCGTTCTCGAATCAAGGGACACATAGTGTCACGATTTTATCATGCCCTTAATTCTCGAATGATTTTCATGAACAAAAGGTTTTTGTCAAAAAAACTTTCTAGGTCGTAAAATTGAAATCATTCGCTTCGCTCGTGAATCAATCAATTTTCACCTCGCTAGAAAACACTCACTTTTCTTTACTTGTTAAACAATCTACTAATTTTGTACTATTTGAAACATAGGAAGTTGGTTATGTGATGCTAATCTTTCGTATAAAAGTTTATCTTTTGGTTGTTGATGTTGCAAGCTTGTACATTCTTGTCGTAGGAAAAGGTAGAGCAGAACGGGGTTTTGGTTTTTTTTCGGCCAACATATGCTGCTGACTAGCGGGAAGTGTCTCAACTACGTCTAGATGACGCGACAGTGTAGTGTGCTAGCCGAGTCCGCCATTACGAGCTCCTTTGTTACTCAGAGAACCACGCCGGTTTGTTAGTGATCGCTATTGCAATTTTTGCCATATTTCCTTTATGCATGTAAGTAGTGATTAATCACAATACTTTAGGTAAGAGAGTTCATGGCCCGACATCCAACATTGAGTCTAAGGAAACCTGAGGCCACTTTGGCTGGTCGTGCTATGGGGTTTAATAAACCTGTAGTTGACAAATTCTTTTGACCTGCTCACTAATATTATCGACACTCACAAGTTTTCAGCGGATAGAATTTTTAATAGTGACGAAACTGGAATATCAGTTAACCCTAAAAGTCATTCTAAAATTATCGCTTTGAACGGTCGTCGGCTAGTTGGCACACGGACAACAGCCGAAAGGGATAAAACTGTTACAGTGGGGGTTTGCTTTTCTGCTGCTGGCCATTATGTCCCACCCATGATAATATTTCCTAGAAAACAAATGAGACAAGAGTTTCAAAATGGCCTTACAGCTGGAGCAAAAACAGAAGTTCATGAAACTGGTTGGACGACCAAGGAACTCTTTTTGGTTTGATTTAAGCACTTTATTTACTTCACAGGAGCGAATCCTTCTGATACTATTGCAAGAGAAAATGGGGTTATTATGTTGTGTTTACCACCCCACACTTCCCACCGGCTCCAGCCGTTAGAGGTGGCCTACATGAAGCCTCTGAGTAAATTTTATAAAAATGAAATCCGCAAATGGCTGAGGTCAAACCCAAAAAAAGTGGTCACTCTATTTCAGATTGCATCACTATTCGAAGCTGCTTATCTGAATGCATCTACCATGTTGGGCACATGTAATGGCTTTAAGAAGTGTAGCATCAGGCCAGCTGACAGAAATGTTTTAAATGTGTCAGATTTTTTACCATCTTCTACAACAGATATCGAACTAACAGATGGTTTGACCTCAACAGTTGTGGCAGGACCCTCGACCTCATCAGTTGTGGCAAGCCCCATGACTTCCGCAGAAGTGGTAGGACCCTCGGTACCTTCAATCCTTTCTACTTTGTTATCACCGTTATCTCCAAATTTTACTCATATCAGTCCGGTTCCCATTCTGCTCATTTCAAGAGTAGCAGAAAAGAATAAAAGGTTATCAACAAACAGAGGGAAAACAGTTATTTTAACCTCCTCACCCTATAATCTGAAGCTAACTCAAGCACAAGAAGAAAAAGAAAATAAAGAAAGAAAAAGGAAAGAAAGAAACAGGAAAAGAAAAAATCAAACAGAAAAGGAAGAAAAGAAAAGTAAGCCAAAGCATACTGTGAAAAGATGTCTTGAGTTAGGACAAGGATCAGCTCTTGATAAATGCCCTGCACCAAAATTGAAAAAAACTAAAAAAGTTATGGCAGGTGAAAAAAAATGTTAAAATTGAAAGAAGCATATTCCAGAGACAGTGATGAAATTGAAGAAGAGGACGACTGCTTTTATTCCCATGACTATTCAGAGGAGGGGTGAATAAGATGGGTCAGTTGCTTAAAGTGGGCGCACAATTCATGTGCCGAAATCGATGAAGAAGAAGACGAGCTACTCACACTTGTGTTTTTTGTGAATGGTGTGTTAGTAAATAATAATGTAAATAAGTAAACTTTGAATTCTTAATATTTTTCATGTAAATTAACTTTTTTATTTTTTGTTATTACTATAACATAGCACCCCATTTTGACTCAAAGGTGGGGCTCAACAGGGTAAGTTACACTTTAATAAAATAATTGTTATTTAATAATTCTATTTGTTTTAAACTGTGGTATTGTGACTTTTTTCAAAGATAACAATATTAAAGTGTTTTATATCATAATATCAAAACTTTTACATTTCCTTATACTGTAAAAAATTAGTAGAATATTAAGTAACCCGTTCTGCCTCACCTTCCCTATTGATATTTGTGTTGAAGGATTTGTTATCACTATAATCATCAAATCTTATATTCGAAAATTGTTAATTCGAAACATTTATTTTATGTTGTGTTACCGATTGGAACGGATGCAATAAGAAAAATCAATTAAAACAAATTATACTGTGAGCGTTGTACTAATTACTTTGCCTTGATTTCAGAGAAATATTTATCTAACACAAAAAATTTGAATGACCCGTAGGCACGAAAATCTTTCGTATAGAAATAATAATAAATACATCAAATTTATCATAATTAACTTACAATTAAATATTAAAATATACTTGCTTTTCTTGATGCATTATATTTTTTAATATTTAATACACATCTTTATCGATTTCCACAACTTTTTAAAAAGCTATTACCGAATTTGTATTCATGTTTAGAAAGTTTGACTTTAATAAAGTTTAAAAGATGTTTTCAAAAAAAAAATTAAAAACTTTAAAAGCTGGTCTTTTACACAGTTGAGTTGTTTTTGATTAAACAAATTTAAAAAAAAAAAGTGTAAAGTAAAGGTAATGCAGACGACGTTGTTCATAATTTTCCATAGTAGAAGAAACGTAAATGATAACAAAATTTTTATTTCCCCACATAATAAATCAGTTTTTTATTCCAGGTTATTCATATACGTATACTTAAGAATTAAAATACATTTTTTATTTTACAATCCGATATAATACTTTAGAATCTTTCAAAAAGAACAAAGGAAACTTGTTATTGATAATATTTAGCCATGCTAAAATTGCTTATGAATTGTGTTTAAAACGTAAATTATAATTTTTTTAATTTTAAACGGAAAATAATGTAATATTCCGTTATCGAGAAGTACGGCGCCTAATTTAAATACAGTCGAGTTATCAGAGTCGGCAAAGTTTGTCTTTGTAATAAAGTTTCAATACGGAATATTTGTAAAATTCGTAAATCAAGAAGTTACATTTCAGTACCAATTTTGTTGTAAAATTTAAAAATAAAAATTGAATACCTTTATAAATGCGACTTCGAGATCTCGTAGTGACTTACAGAGAAATTAATATAAATGTTGGCCCGAAAGTCATAGTAGAAAGCCAGCTAATAATCGAAACTGTGCTTTCTTACACATCGTTTTCAATTAAAACTATTGGAGGAAATTAAATTAATTTTATTCAAAATTTTTCCCTTTTTATATTTGGTATTGTGACTATTGTCGTAATTACTTACCTTACAAAGTCAAATTTTTAAAAATTTTGTACAATAAGTAAATGTAAAAATTTTCTAAATCCATATCTAAACCTATGTTTAGAAAAAAATGTTTCCGTAAAATTTAATTATGTAAATATACATTTATATGTAATTGAAAAGAAATTTGATAACTTTGGAGCTCATTTGCAAAACTGTCACCTGAAAATTAAGTTTGATATTTTACTTTATTAACCACGCAATAAAATACGCAAAATAAGAGGACCTCCCAAAAGAATAAACATATGATATAGTATGTCAGATTTTGAATTATTTGATGGAATTCTTTAGTATGATGGACACAAGTTAGATCACTTAAATAATGTCCTTGAATAATAATTTCCTTTGTTTACATTGCCAGGACCAGATTAAGCTTTACAACTTCATGCTACTATTTTTAACATCCTCTCTGATAAAAGCTTCAAAATAATAAATTTTTGTAGCTTGTACCTTAAACGAAATTTGGCGCGCATTTTACGAATTTTTGATTGGTTGAAAAGAAATCGGTTTTAGATTTCCTAGTTGAAAGCGGACATTTTCTTTTCTACGTTCTTACTGCACGGGTGGTGTTTTAGCGTTCATCATAAATTAAAATTTACACAAATAATTTAAATGTGTTTCCAATAACAATTGGTTAAGTTATATTCGGCTAAACACAACCACGTTTCTTGACCTTACGATTTTGCTGCGTGTTATATCTGGATAACTCTTGGGGGTGCTGGAGTGGCTAATTAAGACCTTCCTTGTCGATTAAATACCACACTACGGTTTCGCAACAGACAGCTATAAGCAACCGGTGGATACCACGTCTATCAGATAAGGATTGGTTATGCGAGGGAGCCTAACGCCTTCCGTTTCTCCTCACACACCTTACCTAAGAAGAATCCTGCCGATCTCGTCTCGTCGTTAGCAGAGAACTTTTACTCTCGGAACTTCGTTCATCAAATTACAGCAAAGTTTTATTATTTAAGTAACTTGTTTATTGTTAATGCGTGTGAAGCTCATGTACATACGACATAAAACGGCTTTGATCTTTTAGTATTAAATAAAATCCGATGCGGGAGTAGACTCAACAACCAAAAGTTTATAATCAGCTCAATATGGGCTCGTGCGTTTACTTAGAGCGGTTGACGCGGAAACAAAAGGCCTTTTGGGTTTGCGGGAGGTACTTACGTATTTCAATGTTAGTTTAAGCCAATGTCGTTGCATGTTCGACCAGATAAATCACCGTGTGTAAGTGATATATGTACATCGAGTATTCCTATCAGACAATCCTCAATTGGAACATTAACACTACGTTTGATGTGACTAAAGCTTACCTGTGAGTCCGGTACATTATTTGTATAAATTACTTGTTATTACGCGAGGCTACTGCTAACATACGTAAATACATCCGACAGTCTCTCTCTGTTTCTCATTCACCTATTACTAAAGGAATTTTTTAATTGTCTTAAGTAAAACCTGTTGATCTCCTGTTAGTCGGTTTTATTTCTTTCTCTTACCCAGCAGGTGGCGCCTTGTTAGGACAGCGCTTTAATTTCTTCAAACTCCTTAAGGATCCCCCTACTCTCCGACGTATCCGGGAAACTGCTGTGCTACCTAAATAATTTATTCTCCTCTTTTTTTTTAGTTCCTCTAGAGCCGTCTCTTATTTGTAAACTTCAACCGTTACATCTTGATTATTGTCCATAAAATGTACCGTTTCCGAATAATAAACAACTTTTGTTTTATTAAATCATTCAAATAACAAAAAGTTTAAGTTGAGTAATACAAAAAATAATAAAAAATGCAGTGGTGTCCTAAAAGATATCTTAAGACTATATTGAAACATTTCGTAAAAGGGTTCAACACGGGCTCCTTGCAGTCTAATACACTCACGGGTACGTCGAATTGAGGACTGCTGTAGTTATGAATAATAAACAAGAATAAAGGTTAGTCCGGTCCTGGCCATCTAAACAAGGAAATTATAATTCAAGGACAAGATTTTAAGAGATCCTTTTTTGTGTCCATCATACTAAAGTTTTGTAGAATTCCATCCAATATTTCAAAAGTTGATCAAGAAAAACTTATTTCCAGTGGAGTGCTTCAGGAGCATATTTTTGTAGGGAGGGTCTGTAAATTTTTTTTTAAACAGCCTGTATACTGAGGTAGATGGTAAATACGAAAATAAAAAAAGAAAGGAAAAGGAAATTCAATGTTTTGTGATATAAAAACTGCTTTTGACAATGTGAGTAAGCCAACTGGATAAGAAATTTTGATAAAAGATGAAGGTAACTATGGTAACAAAATACACACACGTACTTTTGAATATTGAACATTCACCTTTTTGTTAGACTTGCCTAATAGGTCAATAATTCACTGATTCACTAAAAATATACTGAGGTTATGTTGCGCACAATTATGGTCACCCAATAAAATTAAAAATAATTTTAAATGATAAGTCATCAAATATTATGTAAAATGCATCATCCTCACAACTCTTTAAATTAAGTCATAACAGAAGAATCCCAAAGTATCCGGGCACTCTATTATATAAAGTCAACTTTTTGTCGACCTTTATTATAAATAAGGAAAATTATTGTCAAAGATTTATTATCAACTAGCATTGATACCCGGCGTTTTGCCTTTTGCTTGTACTCAGAGAGGTCAGCGAGGAATTTTGGTCGTAACAAAAGAATCCCCAGTTCCCGTTTCATTGTTTTTTGTTGAATTTAAAACCCACAACGTCATATCATTAGTACAGTACAACTTAATTTAGAAAAATAAAACTGATATTTTATAAGACAATCTGTATTAATGTGTGACACATTGGTATTATTTTAGGAAAGAGAAAAAATAAGCATTGATACAATACGTCACTCGACTTAGGATGCCATTTAAAAAATCTCAAGATGGCGGCCGTATGATAAACGCTGACGCCGAAAATATTTGATATTTGTTCTAAAATATGCAAAATAAAATCTCAGTCATAGTCGTAGAAATTCATAACTTTGCCTTTATCGGTTTCAAAGATAATGCTTTGGTGCAAGATATTCAGCAACTAGCCTAGTTTCAGGTGACCTTAACCAAATTACAACTACAATTGTTGCAAATGAATAGACAAAATTTGTAGCAAGTGATATTTAGTGATTAAGTATGTTATAGTTTTGCTAGTCTTCATTTTAAGTCGATAAGTCACAACTAGCCCAAACGGAACGGAAATGACAAGGTTTATAAATGTGCCACCTTAGTTATTTAATTTTAAAGTAAATATAGATTGAAATGCCGTAGTGCATATCTCAGATTTACTGTGAGATTTAGAGGTCGCCTGGATTTCTCTCTAATGGACTGGTGATTATAGTGTAACTGGATAATAATTTCCCATAAACTAACTCTCAGCATACAACGGCCCAGTGTTTATTAATAACCCAAGCTATCATACCTTTGACTAGTTCGGATAAAACACCTGTTTCTTCCTCCCAAAGCCTACTTGTCGACATGTAATCTAAGAAGCAAATCGATTGACCATTAAAAAGAGATAAAAAACCAAAGTAAAAAAACTGTATTGTTAAACATTTATATTTAATAATCGTCATTTTAGACACAATCAGAACATAAAAAGTACAATGTTCAAACACATACACCTTTCAAGTGAGTTGGACTGGTTGACGTAGATGATTGTATACTAATTGAAAAGGCAGATTCTACATTCTTCTCATGTTATTATGACTATTACACTTGTATTGATACCAGCAACATTTAATAAGGTATACAACACGACTATAGACCATCCTCTGGTATTTCTTGCACAATTACGTGCAGCGCGAAGCTTGTCAACAGTATGACACCACCCTTAGTGTTCTTATAATCCATGATAATTTCTGGTTTTCCTGTTGTAGAATCGATGTTGTCGTCATCTAACCTTAAAAAAAATTCTAGTAGCAACCTCTTTATTTTCGCAGATTGTGCTCGACAATGTTAGTTTTTTGGAGCAAAGTTATAGGACATGTTAACAGCATAAGATTGCTTTCTTACATAAACTCCCAAATTAGACACAAAATACCACTTCAAGTCCACCAAAGCATAAATCTTTATCCCTTACTTGTTTGGTTTGCATTGTCAAAAAGCACAACGTCCTCGAAACACTTCCAACTTTTCATCTATTGTAATATAATGAAACGGAAAATATCCATCCTTGCAGTTTTTGACACACGCATGTAGCTGATCCGATTTGAGAACTCCAGACATATTGAATAACCCAAATAATGCTTGAATCTCTGGCATCTTTGTAGTAAAGTAAAAACTTCATATTGCTGTACAGATATAAGCGTTAGTATGTTCTAAAATAGTAGGTATTCAAAATTTCTTCATTAAAAAAAATGTCCATACATCAACGGAATTCGCAAACCGCAATCAGAAATTGCTCGACGCCGCGTAACGCACAGAAGTGGTATCTGGCTCGACGTGACGCTACCTTGAACAGGGTACTGAAAAAAAAAAAAAAAGATAGTTCCTGGAAAAACGCGTTTCGAAATATCGGTAAAAATTATAATTCGACAGAAGTGGAGAGTGCGTCGGCGGCTTTGTAACAAAGGCGTTGCCAATTTGATTCTTACGTAGCAGTTTTTTTTGAAATAAAAGTAATCGGCTAAATGGGTAGATAGTGACGGGCTAAATGACCTGATCTGTTATCTTTGGTCGGGGTGAATCATTAGTCCACCCTGTTTTTTTTTCTTCTGACGTACTAATGGTGTATTTGTTGGTTGAGTTAAAGGATCATCAAATGTTTCAACCGATTCAATGCTACCTTCAGTTCTCTTACGTTTATCGGGAACTGAGTCATTGTAGGTGTTTATATTAGTTGAGGCCTTTAATACTGGTTTGTCATTTGGGTTTATAAAGGCATTGCCATCTGAGGCTTTTACTTTTTCAACTTGACGAGATAATATAGACACCAAGGCTGAGAAATCATTAATCCAACAATTTCGGCTGTATCTACTTTAGCACTTTGAGGTTGTTAAAAGCTACTTTGATTGATCGTGGAAGACTTGGAGTGTTAAAAGTTAGAATATGTAGCGCAGAATCTCACCATTCCCCCTCTTTTTTGGTTTTAATTCTTCCAGAACCCTTAGACCGATTCATTGTATTATGTGGGGTTATTGCAACTTCAAAGTCGCTAAACCTTGTGCACTGCAATAGTATTTTTGATTGGACATTACTACCTGTTTCTATTAATAGAGCTTCATTTATCTTCTTGATCGTTTTAAGTTCACCTGCAAGTCCATACAAAACTTTATTTATTAGAAAAGGGCTGACTTTAGTAAAGTCTCCCTCTTTTCTTTTGATGATCAAGAACCGAGACATGACCGTCGTCTCCCGATTTATCCTTTGTCATTGTTTTTAGAAGATGACGCTTCTTCCGTTTTATAGCCGTGTTTGTCTACAGGGTGTCTCAGATAAGGGTGGCAATATTTCAAGGGTACATAGAGAAACTCCAGATTAGAGATTTGAGATAATAAATCTATGTCCGGAAATGCGTTGCTTCCGATATACAAGGCCTTGAAAAATTCAAAAATTAATATGTTTTGTCTGTATTTTGAAAACGCGTTGATCGATTTTCTTAAAATTTCCAGAGTATGTCAAGCAAAGTATTGGTCATATTTATGTGCCAATCCGACTCTTCTAAAATTTCCAGGACCGGACTTTCGGTTTTTCTCACTTAGTTTTAAGAGAAAATGTAGCACGCCACTAGTTTTTCCAAATATTGGAATCATTTTTCACATTCCCAATCAATTTGAAAAGAAACGCTCTCTTGTTTTTTTTCTTCTCCGACGCGTCGTTTCCGCGAAAAAATAAAATCCATTTGATGTCTTTCAAAGAGCTCATTATCGAAAAACTTCAGGTGACAATAAAAACGTAGTGAACAATGAATATTGTCATGGCGACAACGAAAACAAAATTAATACCGCAACTGGCAAGAGGTTTGAGTATCGTTGTCTTCACCTGAACTTCAAAAACACTTGACTACCATATTAATTTTTGAATTTTTTCAAGGCCCTGTATATCGGAAGCAACGCATTTCCGGACATAGATTTATTATCTCAAATCTCTAATCTGGAGTTTCTCTATTTACCCTTGAAATATTGCCACCCTTATCTGAGACACCCTGTATATAGGGCTGATGTTCCACATCAGAGATAGCCCCATTCTCTGATGCATCCGAGGCTGATGCCAGCTTACAAGGTGGCCTACACCACCTTGAAAGAAAGAGCCCTGCCCTGCCCGGCAGTATCAAGGCAAGGAGATTTCGCAGCAGTGGTCCCTGGTCCACTATCGCTCGGAGCCCCGTCTGCTAAGCCCGTACCTGCAAGGTACAGTAGGTCCCCTGGGAGGCATTTCGTTGTTGATTGACTTGGAAAAAACAAGAAACCACTTATCGCGTTACTCGTTAATTCGCATTTTTTTATCGCATTTATTGCATATATTTGTGTACTTTTTTATTACTAAAAATCTATTGCACAAGTTTTAGTAAAATATTGGCGTTGAACTGTTATCCGAAAATGAAACCTCCCTATACATCAAAAGAAGTTCAAGTTCAAAAATGTTCGTGTAACAGAAATAGTTTATAATTTGTATTTTGAATTAATTTCGTTTATTTCTTACAATTGCATTAAATGTCATCGTGGTTTTACAAATAACGTTGAAAAGCGAAAGGAATGATATGTTTGCAAATATTCAAACAGTCTATGACCAATCTCTGTCGTTAAGATGTGATATATTGTCTGATTTTTTACTAGTTAATACAACCGACTGTCTAAATTAGTAGATAAATTCGAAACAGTTATTCAACGCACTAGAGAAATTAACGCCCTTATCGTTGATGCTCCTTTAGATTTAAGTACCTCTAGTACTGATGTTTTTGATTTGATTCATCTGTTTCAGCAAACGCTAATTGAGTAGCAAATATGTCGACGTCATCTATGTTACTACCTCGTATAGGATTTCCCAGTTTTTTTAGTAGACATATAAATGAATGGCCAAATTTCATTTCGTTATTTGATTCTTTAGTGGATTCTAATCCAAATATTTAGAAAACATCAAAGTTTCATTATTATGTTTTTTGGTGTTAAAAGATTAGCACTTCTGGTTATTTCTAATTCTTCGTTGGAGCCACAAAACTACCAATTAGCTTTAGTAGAAGTATTATTATCAAAATAAACGTAGACTAGCTTCTATGTATGCATATTTGAATTTAAGGCAATAACAAATTGTTCTTGCCAAAACTTGAATTCATGTTTGTCAGTTCATGAAGGCAACATGAAGGCTTTAGTTGAAGATCTCTCCAACTAGCACTAGGCAATCAGTGTTAGAAGTGTAAATGGACTTCATTTGTACAAATATTGTGATAAACCAATAGATTTACATTGGCATTTACGTGGAAAATCAGGAGTTTCCAAATTGAGATTTCCCGATTGTTGTAATTCAAAAAATCTGGAAGGAGGTTTAGTTTTGGACCAGCCAAACTCCCATACTATGTTCTCGTAATCAATTTGTAAATAGTTGATTACTTAATAATTGTAGAAATTCGGATATTGTTGTTGATAATTGATAACGGAAGTTTTCAGATTGAAGCGAGCAGCTAAGCATTGGTTTCTTCCTGTAGTATTGGCGGATCATACTGAATCCAAACCACAATTTCTGTAGTATTTGGATAGTGGTTCTCAGTATATCTTTATGTAAGCGGAAATATAAAGGTACTCACGCTTTGTTTTTTGGTATGCAAACCTACTAAAGTTGGTATCATTTTTGCTGAGTCAGCAAACTTTGAAACGGAAATTTACTTTCCCTCGTTATCGGTATCGTTATTGTTTTGTTTAGATAGCATTACGAAATCTGAAAATCATGTACCAATGCACACTTGGATATATGGTGGCTTGAGGATTAACCCCAAAAACCGATCCGATAATTAGAAGATCCTAGTGGTATTGGAAATTAATAGTACCCTATTCCAATAGACTTCAGAATTGTTCTCAAAATTGTCAGGTCACCTAGAGTTCACGCTAAAACACATTGAGATTAAGTAGACTTTATTTTTTGGCCTAGCATGTACCTCGGACGCACAGCGCTATGTCATGAATTGTGGTACTTGTTAGAAAGTCAAACCTTCTAATCATCCTTCGTACGGGAAAATGTTTCCAGGTTGTTTGATTAAACCGTTTGATATTGTATCAACCGATTTAATGAGTCCAGGACGTGTATCAATATTAATAAAAAAAACATATGGACTTTGAAATTTTTTGAAAATAATGTTTTAGGTATGGGGATTTAATTAAAATTTTAGCACAAAACTAGAGCATTATTAAAAGATGGATAATTTACTCATAAAGAAATAATATAAAATTTTGGACATATATATCCATAATTCATTTGTCTGTTTGTACGCCTTCTCCTCCAAAACTACTCAACCAATTTTGATGGTTGATGGCTCATTTTTTCAGGAGATCAAGACGGCTATTTACATGTTGGCCTAACCCTTGAGCTGGAGAGGTCAAATCTTTGAAAATTGAAAGAAATATAGAATGGACGTGGTTCACTATCAAAGAAAGGAACACCAACTGCAGCGTCTATTTAACCAACAGATAAACACCAAAAACTTTACTCGGACACGTGTTTCAACAGCTCAGCTGTCATGATCATCGATACCGATAGTAAAATTAAAAACGACGGGAAGCTTATATATACTATCTGGTTCTTTAGATAAGCTTAAATAATTCCGAAAATCCTAATGGACCGTTATCATCATAATTCATAGGCAAAATTCTGTTTTTAAAAATTTCTAAACTTTCATAAGTATCAAGTTCGTTTTTATTATCTACCCTTTAATTAATTCAATGTCGCCTACTCTATGGCCATTTTCAAGCATATGCATGGCAACACTGACCTATCTGTGCGATGATATTTGGACATGATATGTGTTTTTTAAAAACGAGTTTTAATAGGTCTTTTGGTTTGCCCTATATATACTTTACTTGGTTACAGTTTTTACAATTAATTTTATATATTCCCGATTTATCACACATTTCTATGGGGTCTTCGGATCTGCTCGGAATGATCAGAAACGTTGAATCGCTTGATGGATCGGGAACGAAGTTCAAAGATGCTCAGCGACGCTAACGCCCTGTCACTTCTGAAATTGGAAGTGGGGATTATTAACCTGGTATTTAGATCATCACAAATGTAATTTTAATTTATAACCGAAATTTACTAAAGTGGAATGCTGATGTTCATTCAAGTTTAAACAACTAAACAGAGAAACATTAAACAGATCTGTTGTTGTAACAGAACTGCAGTTGTTATTGTTGTACAGCTGTACCTGTATAAATAGACCTGTAACTATATAAACAGACGTGTACCTGTATAAACAGACCGGCACCTGTGTAAACAGACCTGTACCTGTATCAATAGACTTGTACATGACTGTATAATCAGACCAGTACCTATATAAACAGACCTGTACCTGTATAAACTGACTTGTATCTGTATAAACAGATCTGTACTGTGTAGATGTTTAAACCTTAATGAACATCAGCATTCCACTTTAGTAAATTTTATTTATAAATCAAAATTACATTTATTGTTGACCTAAATAAAGGTTAATAATCCCAACATCCGGTTTCAAGTTACAGGGCCTTAACCTCGCAAGCAACTTTGAACGTTCCCGATGCATCCCAAGCTACTTAACAAAGATGCAAACTCATGGTGTTGAGATGTATTGTATTTCAGTGTACGGTTAATACTTCTCCAAGCATTTGTATTAAAGCGAGAAAATTATATTACATTATATGATGAAGCAGATAATCGCTATTTGTTAGTAGCATAATAAAACAATAAGATTTAACAAAAATTAATGTACATGCGTATAAGAAAAAGTTTAATAATTTAAAAAATTGTTATTAGACAATTTATTTTAATCAAAATTTTAGAGATATTTGAAAACACCGTAATAAAAAAACGTATACATCTAAAGCATCATGAGAAATTATTAATAATTAAAGGTAAAATTCCAATAAAAGTTAGAGCTCTAAATTAACTTTTTTTAATTGAATTATAATACATTGCTTGTAAATTCTTATGTTTAATAAATGTTTTAACACATATAATAAAACCTCAACCTCAATGGATCTACAAAAGCTATTAGTGAAAATGGCCTGTCAAACTGAAATTAATTTAACGAGGCGTGTTACATAAATTAGAACGTCCACTCTAACGTAACACAATCAAGTCATAAGATTAGAACCTAAAACTGCCGTTACCTAAATGCAAATTACAAAAATGAATTTTGAACGCCCAAATGTTACCGAAAGCCATCACATGCATACGGAAACCAGTTTTGTATTATTAAATAGAATCAGAAACAAGCAATTAACAAATAATATTCCTTGCAGAATTAGAACCGAATCCCTTAGAAATTGTTGTAGAAACCTAGAAACTATTTGATTAAGTTCAAGTGTCCTAAATTTACACTCGGTGAACAAGAAGGTAATGTTTAAAGTCAGCTACTCTCCTACAGTAAGCTACAACCAAAATCGTACCTTAATGGAACTATTAACCTGTTTGAATATGAAATTAAAAAACTTTTACTATTGAGTATACTAAGCCTGCAATTCTGTTTACACATCGTAGCGATCGTAAGATCGTAGCGTAATTTATTATGTTGCTGTAAGCTACAGATTCAAGTAAGTATTTACCGTTTCTTGTAAATTATTATAGAAAGACCTTAAAAATTTGACAGAACTACAGAATACTACCGATCTGTAAAATATTTTGCTACGATCAGATCATAAGATACAATCTTCCGATTTTACGATATTACGATTTGTACAGGAATAGACTTATCTTCCTAAAAATCATATTTTTAAACTCTACGATTATTACCTATAAATTTTTCATAAAGTTAGATGTGCTTAGGATAAATTATACTTAATTAGAATTAAATTTCTTTGAAAACAATTTTACAGATTAATTTTCTGTGGGTACTGATATTTTCGAAAAATTAAAGAAACAATTAATATAGAAAAAAGAAGAACCATTATAGGATATTCTATAACAACTATAATGCAATGGAATGGTACCAAAATTCTATACAATTATAGACTGTAGTTTCTCTCTAATATTATTTAAAAAATAAGAAAAATAAAAACAATATTACCAAGTGTTACGGAATATGCATATTCTATGGTCAGTGTGACGTAATGTGTATAATTTCCGATATAGATTTTTTATGAAGCATTTATTGTTTCTGAAACAATTTTGTACAAAAAAAATAAGCATTAGACAAATAGTATAATTGTAGATAACAAGGAAACTAATTTTCAGCAAAACACAAAACTTGTAGAGATTTTGTTAATCCTTATTTTACTTATTTTATCGTAACATTGTGGATGTAGAAACACTACTGCTTTTATTAATGTGGTTCAAGGAATCTTCTTCAAGTCTTGAGGGCGGGGATATGAGTGTAACTTAATGAAAGATTCTAAATCTTTTAAGTATGGAATAAAATACCTTAATTGCATCATTACAAGTATCTTTAATAGTTATGTTACTATGTAAGGGCCAAAACACCACCACTAGCACTAGGAGTACAATTTTGGTAATTTTTGGGTCCCCCTTCATATACATATCTTTAGCTAGATTTGTAATTACGGCAGCGCATTTACAAGCACTCCTATAAATTAGTGGGCCTTTATTCTCGCTGGTCCAGGGAATGTTTCTTTGATGTTGACGTGGTACTTTTTTAAGAATGTTAGACAAGTTTTTAAATATTTTATGCAGGAGTATGATTTAGATGCCCTCAAATAGCGAATCGCTTGAAAATCTTGTATGATATACATTATTGTGCCGAAAATGTTTCTCATTATAATTGAGAAATATGTATATAGTAGCCCTGTCCAGTATTTAAACACTGGTTGTAACATTTTCTTATTGGTTAATAGTAAACTTATACATCTTTCTTATGTTCAGTTCATGAAACAATAATACGTCATACCAGTAAAAATCAGAAAATCAAAACTGGTCGTACTAGAGCATATTCCCAGTCACCCGTACTGATCGTAAAAAAAAGTCTTATCCGGATATTTTGGGAAGACTTCAAAAAGATAAAGATTGGGATTATATCGGACGAGAAACCTTAACAAAAGCATAAGTACGTGCAAAATAGAAATTTCAGAACCCTAATTCTTTAACAGAAACTTTGATCAAAAGTAAATCGCATAAAAACAAGCGATTCAACGTGTAAAATAATTAAATAAATAAAACAGAAATGAGCCGTGATTTGTTGGAATTTCTTCCTCTTTTTCCAGGCGTTCCGTTTGCTGCTGCTGCACGCATCTTCAGTGACGTGGTCATAGATCTCGTTTTAAGTGTTTGACTGAAGTTTCTTCGCGATCTAATACACTATTAATAGTCCTGGAAGTAACACTTGACTGCTCACGCCACTGAAGATATTTGTAGTAGCAGCAGAAGTCTGCAAGAAGATGAAGAAGTTCCAGCAGATCATGGTTAAGATAATAGTACACAAAATCATAAATATAAACTACGGCCATGGAAGTCTAGATTTTTCAATTTGTGAGCTAGTTGACAGTAGTCATATAAGTGCATAGAAACATCGTTGAGAATAAACTTTGGGAAGGTGCTCACTCAATGTCACATTAGCTTAATCTTGCGCTAGAAGTAAACTGAGACAAAATTATCAAAAATATAGATATTGAGGAAATAAGACGGTTTCGAAAGTTTCAGAGAACAAAGATTGGAAAGTTGCAGTCCCTTCCTTGTTACTTCTAATTAGTGTTGTCAGAAAAAAAAACATCAACTACTAGAATATGCACCGAAATGTTACCTAAAACAATTTCATTAGTTTCATGCCAAACTGAAGTTCCCGAAAAATTTAAAAATTTTGATTAAAATTGTACGAACTCCACAGAGTAATAAGGAAATCACTATTAACAAGAAAAATACACTTGGTAACATATTGCCACATACATTGGAACGTACTTGTTGCATTAAAAATCAAAAGTTGGACGGCTCCAGGAAAGTTAATAAATTATCGCCACTTTAGTTTTATTGGAGAAACAATGAGCAATACGTAACTGAACGAAGTATACCGGA
>JALBCR010000753.1:57500-132310 GCA_030710515.1 Abscondita cerata | reverse complement strand
TGGTGGGGGGGGGGGGGAGGGCGGGGGGGGGGGGGGGCGAGGGGCGAGTTCGTTTGAACAGTTTAATTTACCATTTTAAGGTTGACGATTATATGAATATATTAAGAGAGACAGTAATAGATTCGATACTTCTGATTATGATTCTGAAAATATATATCAAATTGAATTAAAAATAAAAAAATTCCAGGTATAATGAAAGATGAGAATAATGGTAGAATAATGTTAGAGTTTGTGGGTTAAGATCTAAAATGTATGCTTATATTGTTGATGACAACTCGCAAACAAGATTATTCAAAAATCTAAAGGATCCACTCGGTCTTCTATCAAAGCAGTTACGTTTGAAGATTATAAGGATTGTTTATTCAATAGAAACATTATTGAAAAACTCAAGGTTGATTAAATCTAAGAAGCACGATGTGTTTTCTATAAACCAAAACAAAGTGGTTCTCAACCCTTATGATGACAAACGTATGCTTGGGAATAGTACCGATACAAAGCCGTGGGGTTACGTATGCAATAAATGATTTATAGTGGGAAAATTATAAAAAAGAACGGTGAATTTTTGGGACAGTATTAATTTCATTAACTGAATGTAAAGTTGCTGTGCTTCACTTTTAATGAAACAATAGTGATGGATACACCACTACAAATTAAATTGGAAATTCAGGAGCAAATCCAAGTAATTTACGAGGACCATTTTAAAAGATCGATTATGTTCTTTAAAACCGAGAGTGGAAAAAGAATCCTTCAATTTTTACTTAACAAAGATGATTTCGTTATCTCCGAAGTGATCATTTCATTTGTAACAACTCGTGGTGTACTCCTTGGTGTAAATGAACTATGCTGTTTGTTAGAAAAAGAAGAATATTGGAAAACTATGTACAGACAATTGTTAATATATGTAAAAACGTAATTATGAAACACTAAATATCGATAAACTCGATAAAATTTTAAATGAACACAGTTTAAACGTCAGGAAGCTTATACAAACTATATGTAATGAAACTAGCCTCAAAATATAATCCTGTTAAAATGTTCAACTTACAATATTCTGTAGAAAATATATTAAACAAATTTAGAAATATTCACACTTGGATTGATGAATTGATATGTGAATCGGCATATGTGGCTGATTGTCAATTTGTTAAGATTATAGTCACTGTAATAATTTCAAAAATATCGTTTACAAGTTTAATCCATCCAAAAATTCAAAACATGCTGACCTCTGGGCATGGTTGAACGAAACATTTCGAAAGGGAGGAAAACATCTGAGGAACCGCTCGGCTGGACTAGCGGACCAGAAAGTGCAGATGGCCCTCGTCTAACTTAAATGATTATGAGAATACTTTATCTTTGTTAAAGTTAGTTATGCACGAACCAATTGTAAATGACTGTAAATAAATACTTGTAATATTGAATGTAAATCAGACTTAAATAAACCTATTTATTTATTGAATATTGAATATGTCCAAAATGTGATTATAAAAAAATCACTCAGACAGATTGAAGCGTCATGTTAATGAAAGATTCATTGCTTATAATATGAACAACAAAGTCTTGTCTCTTCTTATTAAATTTGCAAAATCTGCAAATAGCTCTTGCGACATCCGTTGTTAGATTCTCTTAAAGTTCATATGCTGTTGAACTCAAGTGCTAACTTGCGTCTTATTATATATCCATCTCTTTCATTCGCTCTCTTTGTTTTCTCTATTTCAGAATTATGTTTTTAGCAGATTCATCACTTTTGATTACATTTAAACGTTGAGTGCCAGTTTAGAAAATCAGTTGACAATCTCGCGTACAACTAGCAAAAAAACAAACAAACATGTCGAAACTATCTTTAAAGAAAACACCGAAAGTGACCATTTTAAGTGATGTCGTAATTCCGGTAAGTAATAATAAATTTCTATCAGTAACTAGTGAAATTACTATTACATGAAACGATAAAAAACAACTCATATATATACAAATTTTTTGTGTAGGCACCATTTGGATTGCAGGAAATGATGGAAAACGCGATAGATAATTCTTCTTCTTCTCTTTATCCTGTAAGTATCTATAACTCAGTTAGAAGAACTGCCAATTTACTTTTTATAGGTTATTA
This sequence comes from Abscondita cerata, assembly GCA_030710515.1. Lineage (NCBI taxonomy): Eukaryota > Metazoa > Arthropoda > Insecta > Coleoptera > Lampyridae > Abscondita > Abscondita cerata. The sequence continues at coordinate 130,206 of JALBCR010000753.1, read as the reverse complement.
TTAGTTATTACTTATACTAAATATGCATTTTATTTTTCAGCCGCAAGAATCATTTTACGAAATGATATCGCCACCACCATACAGCCCTCACATGATCTTCCTCAACCGGAAATCGTAGATTTGGACAACTTTCCTACTCCGATCCATGTGCCGGACTTCACCATAAATGTAAGTAATGACCGGTTGCACCAACACGACTTAAGTGAACCTCAGCTTAAAAACAATTGTTGCTATGGTTTTAATTATTGTACCTAAGTTTTTTAAGCAAGACTTAAATTTAAGTTGCGTTGGTGCAACCGACTAATATGTTTTTATATGTTCACATCAATAATTCTGTTTGTGGTTGCATGTATTAATTACATTATGTTTTCATAGGCTGAACCAATTGGAAAAGTTGGCGAAAGTTGAAGGAGGTGTACCAAAAATCCTCCGATGAGGAAGATCATATATAAAAAAGATGAAGAGGACGAGGTGGCTGATATTAAGGCATCGTACAGAGGAAAAGTAATGGAGAATATTGAGGACAAATGGAAAGAACTGGAGGCACAGCAAAGTGAACTAAAATCCATTATAAAAAATATAAACTAATGAAAAATAAAGTGAAAAAAACAAAAATCATTATAGAGTTGGGTGAACTATATAAATTGTTTTCATAAGTTTTAGTGTTGTAGTGTATATTATTTTAGTTTTTAATCATTTGTATATATGTATATATTTTTTGTCATTTTTAGAATTAGTTTTTGTAATATGTTTTTTCTTATCGAAAAATAAAATTTTTTAAGTGTATTTTTTTATTTTCTAATACCTTATACAGGTCGGCAAATAGTGAATTAAAAAAAAAATGTAAGTGCAATAAAACTTAAAAATTGAATAACAAGTAGTTTAAAACACATGTCAATACAGTGCGTTTTCATTAGCGAAGTGTCTTTCAAATAATTTTAAGACAAAAACCAATAATTAACATTAATTTTTTCAAACGTTAAAAAAAGTTTTTATGTTACTACCTTTAAAACAAAAATAAATTTGAAGAAGCACTAACAAATTTAAACAATTTTTTATATCAAAATTTTTAGTGATTTATTGTTCTACTATTCAAAGTTAATTCATGAAAGTCTTAATATTATAATTAGAGGTTTTCTCTTCATTCTTCAATAAGATTTAATAGTAGTAAGATTCCATCTAAAATCTATCATACAATATATGTAGCAATACGTCTTTAACGATAAACATTCAATTTAAAATTCAAATTTCAATGCAAAACAATCAATGTCATGCAGAGCAATAACTTTCAATATATTTGTTATTTATATTCGTGTTCAGCTTAAATAAACTAAAAGCAACCCAGTTCATTACAATTAACAAATAAGACAATTGAGACTACAAATTTAATTTTATTAACAATTTTTAATTTCATACAATTCAATCGTATCAGACAATTCTTTCAATGATTTTAAATACATTTTTAATTTGTAGTTATAATATTTTCTTAGACGGTGTTTGTTTTTCATTCTTCGCCTTTTCAATAAATTCAATATTTGTAGTTTGACCAACAGGACCTCGACTAACCAAAAAAATGACTGATCCGGATCTTATAGCTCCATTGATTTTATTGATGTCTTCAATAGAAATGATGTCAGTAAATCGTTGCGGAAGAAGGGTCTTGAATTCGTCGCACCGAACTTCAACTTTTCTCCGTATATTGTATCGATTTTATTAAAGACACTATCTGTACTTTTTTCAACAATCAAATTACTGACACTTAAGTAGGGCAGTACATGTGCCGATTTGTTTAAACTTGCAAAGTATGACATTTATAAAGTTTTACTTGATTAATAGCAGAATATTCAATAAACCACCTCACTCGATTCTCCCTTTTATATCGATGTGAATAGTACATCGTTTTTCACGAATAATTACGAACTCTTTAAACACCCCTGCATTTAAGGACTATTAACCTAAATCTAGATCAGTGCACTTAGGGAGGTCTTTGACTTACCGCGCCTCCGTCCCTTTCTTCGTTCAGAGCACGAACGTCCCCGAGCGACCTTGAACAATTTCGATCATGCACGGACGCCCTGCAGGTAAAGCAAGGGACAACAGACATTTAAATATCCCCACTACAAATTCAAATTTCGCGCCAAAGTGAGCCAGAAACGGTACTACTACACTACTAAAGTTCGATTTAAAAATTGAAAACGACACGAATTTAGTAGTGAACAAGAAGTATTGAATATCATGGAAATTTTCAAACGAAAAAATTGAATAAGAGCAAGATGAAGATATACCAAAGCAAATGCAAATGTAAAGAAATAAAATAATAAAAAAATAAGAAAGAGAATGAGAATGGATTAGCACAACGTAACGAAAACTGAAAGGAAGAATAAATGGAAAGATAAATTAGGAATAAAATTAAAGGGATAAAGCTAAAGAAAAAAGGAAGGAAAAACAACATGAAATAGGAAAAACAAAGGCCAAACAAGAAAGGGGGATTTTAGATGAAGGTCAACAAGGAAGTGTCTAAGAAAACTATTAACTTTAAAAGTTTGTTAAACTGTATTTTGAAGTAAAATGTTGTTTGAACATAAAATGGAAACAAAGTCAATGGTCAAACAGTGAAATTAATTAGAAAAGAGATAAAAATGTAAATACATAAGAATAAATGAAAAAATAAAGAAAATAAATAAGTACAATTAGAATTAATACAATAGAAGTATGTATTAAACAGGAAGCCACAACAAAGAATTATAAAAAGAAGTTATATAAAAAAGAAATATAAAATGAAGTAATAGAAAAGAAAATATAGTAGGATTAACAGAATCTATTAAAAAAGTAAGAATAATAATTAAAAACTTAAAAGTAAAAAAGATAAAACTGACGAAATATTAATAGTAAGTTTTGGTTATTATTTTAAAAAAAGTAATATTTTTTTAATTATTGAAAATAGAGGAGTAAGATGCACTAAATGAATTATTTTAAAAATAAACATTTTATTTTAAATCCAAAATGATTCTTTAAATTTATATTAAATGTTAATATATAGATCAAAAAGGTTTAACCTAAAATAGGTTAGTATGATGAAAATCCCATGTTGCCTATGAGTTGAGTTAGTTCAAAACGTATAACCAAAATAAGTTAGATTAGATCGAGAAATCGTTTAACCTAAAATAGGATTAAGGATTTACATGAGAAATCGTTTAACCTAAATGAGGATTAGGTGAGATCGAAAACAAGTAACATAAAATAAGTTAGGTTAGATGTAAAATTAGTGGCAGAAACAAGGGAAAGAAAGAAGAAAACAAAAAAAGAAAGGAAAAAAAAGAAAAAAAGAGAGAAAAAGGAAAAAGAAAAAAATTGAGAAGAAGAATAGAATAGTAAGGAAGAAGGCCCTCCTACAGGCCCGCCTATAAAGAAGAGAGGAAAGAGTAGGAATGGGAGTGGGGCGGGGTTTCACCCTTTTGCTTAGTCCTCTAACTGCAACGTAACCTTCACGATAAAAGTCGTACAAGTAATATTCATAAAAATAAACTTGAAACTACTTACCTAAAAATAAACAACATTTATTTCAGAAAAGCAAAATCGATTCAAACAATCAAACCAGAGTAATCAAAAATCAATTTTGGAGGAAAATTAATATGTGAAGCTGAATTTTGAGTACGAAATGAATCGACAAATGTGTGGCCATCACAGTATTTACTCATAGCAATATATAGGTACCCTAAATCTATTAGTTTTCCTCCTAGCCAAGAACAGTTCTAAAACGTGAAGCAATCAATTAAATCTCAAGCAAGAAAGCAAGACCCAACATGAACAGCAGAAGCATCATAACAACAAAAACTACCTATACCTTGATGAGCAAAATCAAAATTGTCTACAGCTCTGCGATCATCAAAATTTTCTTAAATAATCGAGACTCATTTACACATAATGTATCGATTTTTCGGGAGCCCCTCAAGAGTTCTAATAATTACTCTCAAGAATCGAAGAGCACAAACCGATATTTAAATTGTTCTCGGTTTTTTCATATATTGAAAATTGAAGGAATTAAATTAAGATCTTAATTTTCTCAGAAATTAGATTAAAATGGTTTCCATATTATCGAGATAAATTAAACTGTGCTGTTTGTTTAATCCAGCAATGAATGTGTAGGTTGTTACTGAAAGCTTACCTATTTAACGTTTACAATTGATTATGTTAAAACACGAGGTGACTTAATGTCCCACATATTGACCCTATTCCCTTCACTTATATTCTTAACAATGGCTTCGTTACAGCTCTAGTAAAATTCAATTCGGGAAACATGAACAAGGTTGCACATCTATACATAATTTACAATAAATGCTAAAGGTACTTACTGCTTCTGTGGGAAAAGTTGACAACTTCGGATGAAGCAATGAATTGCTGCTTAGAAAATTAAATGGGGCTTCTTCCTTGATTCCATTCAAACGAAAGTTGCATGGTATTGTAGATTCTGTCATGTTGTTGATGCGTACGTCATTAATTAAAATAAACGCAGCTATAATAAGAATTCAAACCAATTCAAACAGTTGTGTATCGATTTTGTGTTGACAGATCCTGTCACTGTTCACTGTATACAAAAATTATAGTGGTTGTTATACCTGCAAGTATATATATGTGCACTGATACAAGGTGATGCCGAATTTTTTTAATACTGTAGTAGTTTCACCCCTGGTCTTATGCAATAAAAATAGGGCTATGATACTAGTAAATTGTGTTGTAATGCAAACGAAAAACACAACAAACAAACTATGAATCCTAACCGAGTCAAGCTACACTTAAAATTAGGAGAGAATTCCAATATGGGACTAGCGTTTGTATTTGCAAGAACAACGATCGAACAATACCTAACTCGTAAATCGATTTGACACATGCTATATAACGAAGACGGATTGTGCAATGATAAGTAAATTGCCACATACAAACTCACGATTGAGTCTTCTTCAAACGCATGTACTTACATAAAATTATTAAATAACACAAGAATAAATAAATAAATAAAACTGTATTTCCGGTTGGTACAATAACGTACATCGGTTCGTCAAACAACATTTAGATATACTATATATTACATTAATACACTACAATGTTTATTACTAAATGATATCATTAATATTGTAAAATGGATTATTTGTACAAAATGTTTTTTATAATACGCTTAAAAGTAGTGGCTGTTTATATGGATTTTATAGAGCTTGGTAATTTATTATAGAAAGTAATACACATGTAATAGGGTGACATTTTGTATAACGATGTTCTATGCATATAGGTATTAATAAATTTTTGAATTCCTTGATAATACTTGAGTACCTACTTACTTTACCAACTGAGTTTTGTTATTATATAAATTGTAGGCAATTGTAAATGTAATTAGAAAAAATGTCTTAATTTTAGCTTTAATAAACAGCGGGCGGCAGTGTTCTGAAGAACTGCTATTAAACATTCGCCTTATAATTTTTTTTTAATGAGTAATATTCTAGCCTACTTTGTGGACTATTACCTCAGCATATAATACCATAAGTTATATGACTTTGCAAAAATGCAAAGTTTCAAATCCAACAGTGTTTCGTATGCATAATATGGCATATGCTGCATTGTTCAGTTTATTGCAAACCGTAGGTATATGAGTGTTTCGTTAAGTGTCAATCCTAAGAACTTTTGTTGCCTAACTTCGTTAATGGGTACATTGTCGATATTTATACTTATATATTGGTGTCAGTACGAATATTTCTATATAGTAGAAATCCTGTTTTTGTTGACTTAACATTAACCTATTGCAGCAACACCAAGAAGACATTAGATCAATTGCTTTGGTGGCGGTTTTAATTGCAGAGTTTATATTGCCTCACGAAATCACCATAGAAAGTGTCATCCGCAAACTTGTAAATATTTACAATATGATTTAGAAATTCATTAAATACAATATCAATATCATTAACATATACAATAAATAAAAACGGAGCTAAAATCGTATCCTGTCCCGCACCCATGTTTAATTTAAGTTCTTCTGACTTATAAGTAAAATTATTTATGTTATCATTTTTTCCCTATAATTTTTACTATCTGGTAGTAAGAAATGATTTTAATAAATTTAATGGAGTTCCTACTACACCGTATGCAATATAATATACATAATGTATCTATATTTAGTAAATCATAGAAACACAGTATTGAGCCAATCAAATTTTTAAAAGTTGCGTTCCTAAGATGATTAAAGGACAGATAAAATTAACTGGAGGTAAAAAGTCAGCCTAAGTTAGGTTAGGATTTTCTAAAACTTTTTTTACTTTCTTTTTCTATGGGTTACTGAGTTTTATGTTTGTATTTGTCATTGTTAAATATTTAATAAAAATTGTTGTTGTCGAATATTTTTGCATCGTGAGTTTGTATGTGTTTACTTCACATACTTTACGTATTGTCAGTTAGCATTTAATTTTATTTTTAAGAGTGATTTTTCATCTCCAGTTAATTTTATCTGTCGGTTAATGATCTTAGAAAAGCAACTTTTTAAAAATTTGATTAGATCAATACCGAGTTTTCATGGTAGTTACCCAATTGATAAAGTTTACTGGAGATGAAAAGTCAGACCTTAGAAAAAATTCAATATTTACTGAATGAATAAAAGTACCATCATCATGCTAAAATAGCGTATATAAAATAAGTTGGTAATACTGATCAGTGTATAGAGAAAAAAGTAAATGTTGATTTTCTGCATCTTTGTTCCGACCTACATTAGGCGTAAACCTTTTGATGAATGTGAGTGGATGTAGCGTCTATAAAAGCCCATAGTGTTGAAGACTAGCGGACCATTTGTTTTTTTTATTTCATGGCTTGAAGCTCATTTTACTCCCTTTCCCCTTCCTCTCAAGGACAAGCTAAAAAGCTTCGGTTTGAGATACAGTTTGACCACAAACTAAGGTATGCTCTATTTATATTCTGTATCTGTAATTTTTGTGTCTGCGAATGTTTTTGAATGGGAGTTTAAATAACTTCGCAAAATAAGCAAGATGTTCGCAAGTCTATACAAAAATCGGACCATTTATAAACTTGTCCAATGACCTCTATGGCCTGAAGCTTTGCAAAGGTTTACCTTAATTGTGACAAGATGCATATTGTATGTTTGGGTGTGTATTAAATTTTCTTTGAACTTGTAATTGTTAGGATGTTTGTTTTATTGCATTGCAACTGAACGTCCCTACTTTGTGGGCATTTAATTTATTAATCACTAAATATTTTGATTGCGTGTATTTTATTGTTTGTTGGTGAAACCGTTCAATATAACTGATTTGATAGAAAATTGATCCCTGAGTACATCGGTGCTAAGAATTTTTCAAGAAGAGTAGGTACTGGTCAAAAGTTATGAATTTCTTAATTTCCAATGTTAACTCTATGAAATTTTTTTTCTAATACATTTATTGTTATTTTTGGGATAACTAAACCAAAAGTAAGCTAACATAACCTATCGTAAAGTAACTAAACTAACATAACCTAACTTTACTACGATAGTACCTTTCTTCTTCTTTTCTCCTCTTTTCTATTTCAGTGTTATCATTTCTTTATGCTCTTCCAATGTTTATCATTTTTGGTTGTTCCGTCACCACTTCATCTGGTTTCATTTTATGTATATTGCTTCTTGAACTTTTTTTTCTCCTTCTCTAAATTAGCACCTTTTCAATATTTTTCAGGTATGTCTCAAAGATTACATGTCCTGTTAGCTCTTCCATAAAGTAATGAGTTATTAACCTCTCCATTTCTGTCCACCACACTACTAATATCCTTGACCGAGTTTTTTGCTCATCCTGTATATGATTTTTTTTCCATTCTTGAATTAATTCTTCATTTTCTTCTTTTTTGTGTTTACTATATTTTCATTCCATAATATATTTTTGTAGTATTCGTATTTAGTTGCTACTTTCCAGGTTAGATACGCATATAGTAGCATTAATAATGCGGCATAGACATACTCCTTCTCTTATGACTTATTATTGATAGCTGCGACTGTGTCTTTTATGTAAATGTCTCTTACTTGTGCTATCAACTTCTTTACTTCCTAGTATTACCACTTCCGTTTTGCAGATCCAATTCTAACCTAATATAGTTCAAGATAAATTATTTTACATTAGTTTGGTTTATGTTATGTTTCTTTCTGCAGATGCCCAAGAAGAGTAATTTGTCGATCAAAAATGCAATTAAAAATTTCGATGTAAGATTCATAAATTTTGACCAATACATTTCCTAAATAAAATATTTTTATTTAATCATTAGCACATAACAGGTCTAGGCCAATTATAATAGCTGAACATAAAAGAATCCGCGACGAGTTTTGCTTCTGAGAGTAGCGTATTCTGTGACTGAAGGCTTCTAAAGCTGCATCGGGCGCCACGTTCCTGATCTTAGGAATTGTTCTCAAGCAGTAGGGCTTACAAAAACAATAGCGAACAAACTGTTGCTTCGGTGAATGTGGATAACTAGGTCACCAGATCAAAGGTCCAGTTAACATACACAGCGATCTTATTTTTGTCAACAGCGAAAGAACCATACAGATAAGTAAAAATGCCAAACCAAAATTGCAGAAAGCACAAACTTTGTAGTTAGAAGAAGGTTCAAAGTCCCTCTGTGAAATACTCTAAAGATTTAAAAAATGGCGGTATAGCCACATGTTGATTTCTGATTAACATACAACTTAAGGCATTTGTCAAACGTGGTTGTAATAAAAGACTTTCCAAAATCGACTGTTTCTCAAAAGGACATACCTATGACTAATTAAAACGTTCAAAATTTCCTGGAGGAGCACGTTTAAAACGTGCATACAAAGCCAACTTCTAAAATGAAGAGACCGTATACGCATTTTGCACAGAAAAAATTTACGTGATAAATACGCTTGGTTGCCTACTGTAAAGGGGTGTTGAGTAAATAAAATTAAAAACAGTCTGAATGGAATATTTTAAAAAATACTGTCACAATCGTCTAACATGTGTTACAACTCAATATTGCAAACTGACGGCTGACACTGTAGGTTGATGGTAAGAATGCCAGAGCTTGCAACTCCACTTGAAAAAAGGACAGTCAATTTTTGAACGGAACAGGAAAAGTAACGTTTGGTTTAGTTTGGAGCTATTTCATTGTAAAGCCGTATAATATGCTATATAACATTGTCAGTTTTTTTATAAGCGCTGCGATAATTATTAATTTTGGTAGAAGTCCTGAAACATATATTTTGCGTTCTTAACGCTGTGTTAGTGATGACGGGTTTTAATTAGCCCTCTAATGATGTACCTATCGCGTATAGAACATCATTGATCGTTTTCCATCTCGAATAGCTTTCACCACAAAACCACCACTAACTTCAAGTCGGTTAAAGTACCGGAAGTAAGCTTTAGAATTCCACACCTTATAGTAGTTCCTTTAGTTTTCGTTTCTATTTTAGTTTGAGGTCTTGATTAATAAGGAATACTGTACTATGTCACTGGTTTCCAATTTTACTCACAGAGTTTAGTTGACAGAGATAATGTTTATTTCCAATCGAAGATAATTTCGTGGTCACTTTGACACAAGTGTGTTGATTCCGGCGATTAAAAGACGGCGTATGATAAAATTATTTATTTGTTGCGTAAAGTGACCCACTGGTTTGATTATGAACAATTTTTGCAAATTTTAAGTTTAAAGTTCTCAATCAAATACAATGTTTTGATGAAACGCTGGCGAATTTTCTATAAAGTATATTAATTGCAGGATGGGATTGTTCGAGGGATACCAAAACCAACTTAATAATATTATTCGTTTAATTATGTACGTTTTCAAGTTTTACTACCGGCACCTCTTCACAACTTTTCTTTGCCACCATCTTCCTCCCGGCCGTGTCTCCTACCTCGGCACCCGTCAACTTGCCGCGCTATACCGACTCGCGGGAATATTTAAAATTCAAAATATAATCCTACAGTCGGCCAACCTGACCGTATGATCGTCCTCGATCGTAATAAGTAAAATACTAACATATTAATTAAAACTAACAAAACTTAGACTAATTACAAATAGAAACAATACATAAAATGAACAATCAATTTTGAACCCATAACCGCATTTGGTCAGGGGCACAGATAGTCTCAAAGGGATCTGTGACATTTGAAAATCTTCAATGTCTCCCACCACAAATCGATCGTTGTCTAAAATTTTCCTAATCTGATACGGGCCCTTAAATTTTGGTATCAACTTTTATTATAGCCTGCCGTCACATCTACGTTCTTAATCAGAACATAGTCACCCGTCCTATAGTCATGAACAACTTTTTCGTGCTTTATTATAGGCCAACTCATTTTCCCTCTGCACTTTACCAATACTTTCAGAAGCGTCAGCTCTGAATTTAACAAGATCTCTATAAGAATCCTGATTTGACTCTAAGTATAAACGTAGAATATTGTTCACTTCACCGCTCTGATTAATCCCAAATAAGATTTTACTAGGGCTATTGTTTAATGATCTGTGGCACGTATTATTTAAGGCAAATTCTACAGTAGTCAAAACATCGTTCCACCTATCTGCACTGTCTGATAACTTAGATAGCATTGGCGTAATTACTTTGTTCGTCCGCTCGACCTGTCCGTTTGCTCGAGGCGTATGTGTCGCAATTAACACATGTTCAACCGCGCCCTTCATCATAAACTCTTTGAACGCATTACTAGTAAAAGAAGTGCCGCGATCCGAAATTAATTTCTTTGGTCTACTATAACTTAAGAAATATGAAGTCAAGTGTTTTATTACTTCACTAGACTGTGTCGACTTGCAAGGGTATAGTTTGACAAACTTCGAAAAGCGTCAATCACAACAAGAATATACTTATAACCTCTACTAGTTTTCTCTAAGGGGCCATAATGGTCAACATGTATACACTGAAATGGCAAATTGCCCTTACTAATAGGATGTAAAATCCTTCTTGTTTCCCAGAATTTGGCGAAAAAGTTAAACATTTCAAACACCGATTAATATAGTCTTCTACCTTATGACGTAATTTCGAAACCAATATGTACGTGAGATGTAATCTACGCATTTCCCAACTCCGACATGACCCAAATCATCGTGTCCCGTTCTAATCACGTTCTGTTCCATCACCGTTGGAACATAAAATAACAACTCCTTATTTTTCCCTTTACGGTAAAGCCAAACCGCTCCGAAGTTCAAAAAAACTATTTTCAGAGCGCTCTAATCCATCACGATTTTTTATTTCATTATCCGAACCTTGTCTTATGGCTAATATTTGTTCGAAGGTGTTTGCCTCTAATACCAACACATTATGGGCACGACTTAACGCATCAACATGTAGCATCCTAGAACCAGGTCTGTGTACAATTTCGAATTCATAGTTTTGTAAAAACATAGCCCACCTCGCGATGCGCGGATTTATTTTCAATTCATCGGATTCACCATCACTATTTACTTCAATGTTCATAATATCTAAAACATAAGAGTCGTTATCTGGATTATCTAGTGTTACAGCTACATCAACATGAGCTTTTTAATTGTTACAACATCCGTGAAAGTTATACTCAAGTCTTTACTACTTACAAAGTCTCTACCTAAAATAGCACTACCTGACATTGTATTATCCGAACTACATAAAATAAAATATTAGCATTTACATGATTAATTGATATAGGCAACTGACAAGTACCAATGACATTTAGTTTGCTTCCGTTTATACCTTTAAACGAATTGAATGAATTTTCACTTATTAAATTCGAAGGTATATATCGATCTTTAATTAAACTTATGGCACTGCCTGTATCAATCAGTGCTTCTGCCTCATATGTACATGACACACCTAAATTATCAATAACATTGAATTGAAATTTACATACATATGGCTGCATTAACTTATCTTCAACAACATTAACATCAGCTGTTGTAGTGTCGGCTGCTACGTTCCGGGGTAATTCTTCGGTTCTACCTCGACATTGACTTGACCTGTGTCCCTGTTCGCCACACCGATAACAACTGCCCCTTTCTAGTCTCGGTCTCCTACACCTATCTGCCTTATGCCCCATTGTTCCACAATTATAACATTTCACTTCTACAGTTCTAAAACGATTAAATGATGCCATCTCCGGTTTAGGATATACCAGCCTCTTATGAACGTTTGCATTTGGTCCTGAAACATCATGTCCTACCTCATTTTGCGTTACAGAATTCCTGATTCTCAATAACTCCGGCAATGCATGGAAGTCTTGCATCCTTGCTTGGGACTGGAGGGTTTGTTCTCAAATCCGTCAATAATGTAAGAGATTAGGTCATCCTCGCAAAGGCCTAATCTGTTTCCCAATTTTAGCTTGTCATGATAGTATACTGCAAATTGTTCGCTTCGTTTCCATCTGCGAGCTTCAAATTTTTTCATCAGTTGTATTTTATCCGGGCGACTTGAAAAGTGGTATTGCAATTCCATTTTTAATGTAGCCCACGGCATGCTAACATGTTCCACACGTGAATGGTACCAATCTTTTGCTATTCCAGACATCTTGCCGACTGCTAATATGTGTGTTAATTTATCTTGCACCTGTAAAGCATCGATTCTCCTGAGCCATGTATTTACATCCATTATATCAGCATCTCCATTGAAGTTAGGTATTAATTCTGCTACCCCTTTCGTATTTGCTCCATACGATGAAATCGGTACCTCCTGTACTCGATCGGCGCCTCCATTATTACCATTATTATACATTAAAATAGCTCTTACTGTTTGCTGTATAACATCGTCAACAGATAATGCTCTCTCCGATTCCAATAAGTGGCTCTCATTTACTTGTGCGTCTTCGCCCCTGGTCGACATTTTTGATATCACACGTGTTCTACGATTATCCTCCGTTATACCTGTAACCACTTTATTATTCGCAGATATCCCACTTCTGAACTGCAGGATGGGATTGTTCGAGGATACCAAAACCAACTTAATAATATTATTCGTTTAATTATGTACGTTTTCAAGTTTTACTACCGGCACCTCTTCACAACTTTTTCTTGCCACCATCTTCCTCCCGGCCGTGTCTCCTACCTCGCCACCCGTCAACTTGCCGCGCTATACCGACTCGCGGGAATATTTAAAATTCAAAATATAATCCTACATAATGTAGTTTAAGTTTGTTGTTATTGTTAATAATATAAATAAAACAAACCCAAATATAAATTAATAGAGTCATATATCAGCAGCGTTACAAGTTTTACACCTGCATTTTTGTTTTGGGTCGATTTGGTTATAACTGGTATGGCGGCGTACAACTTAAACAACAGATAGACGGTCTAAAATGGCGCCTAGCACCATGGCTTTCCAAATAAATAAATCTTTGGCATTTAAATTTCTAAAACACCCTATATGTATGTGACGAAAGATCAAAGGCTGTGAAAACGAGTTATCTTGAACTGGAACATTAGCCACATTAACATTTTTTAAACTGGTATTTCAAATTTCATTGAAGATGGTGCTCTATATATCGCCATGACTCCAATATTTTGCAGAATTTTGGATAATAAGCAGAAAAGCTGAAAGGTCTTGCGATTTGTATGACCGAAATCGCATTACAGAAGAGTGTGAAGAAATCAACAACTTTGTTTATAAATACAAATGTCAACCGTTTTATATGTCATTATGTGGATGTGCCTAAAGGTCCGGTCCATCTAACTTGGGATGCTTTTATTGATCTCTAGTTATAACAACCACAAACATTTTTGCATACCAACACAGAATGTAATACACATAAGCGTTTCAATATTCAATGCTCTGTGCCCGGTATTGATGCATAAACATCAATAAAATGGAAGAAACTACAATAGCCCGCGAAATTTGTTTAAAAAGAATAAAGAAAGAAGCTCTCCTCCTTTTTTGAGTGCAACGATTCAATGCCACACACAAAGTTGTCAACCCCTCCTAGGAATATAGTAAGTATAGCATAATACCAAATTACTATACACATTAGAATGAAATTTAAGGATTTGAACATTGACCTAAACTCAGTTGTATGTAATAAGCGCGAAGTTAACGATTCTTTCCTTCATGTTGAAGAAAATTATTCAGAAAGAATCAAAGAAGAGTTTATGGATGTTGCAATTCCGACTGAAGATATTATTAAACATGAAAACGGTGACTTATCCACCTGCGATCAAGAATTTACATTCTCGAAGATTTTATACTACTGCTATTTGTGTAATTATGCTACTATTGATAAATCAAATTTGACTGATCACATATTTTCTCACCTTTTTAAATGCAAACTGTGTAGTTATACTACTTTTCACAATTCCTCATTAGACATGCACAAAGGAGCACACTTTAATATTAGATTAGATGAGAATTTAATCCGATGTAACGATTGCGATTTTGGGACTAAAAGCAAGTCGACTTTGAAATTACATGTGTTAACCCATAATAAAGTGTTTGAATGCAACTTCTGCAATTATTTTGGTAGCAAATCCAGAAACTTGAGAAGACATTTAAGCTATCATTCAAAACGGCCTTCTTCCGAGAGTCCTGACAAAACCCGACATAGTACAAAACCAGACACTAAAGGCAAACCGTTTCAATGTAATTTTTGTGATTATTGCGCTCGTTCATCAGCAAACTTAAAAGTCCATTTGTGCAAACACTCTGATGATCAGCCTTTCAGCTGTGATAAGTGCGATTTTAAAAGTCGTCACAAAAGTAGTTTGACTAAGCACCAAAGAAAGCACACTCAGGAAATGTATAAATGTTCTTTTTGTAACTACCGCAGTTATGCATCAGCATACTTGAAAAGGCATATGTGGAAGCATACTGGTGAGTGGCCTTACACGTGTGATAAGTGCGACTACAAATGTCGCGATAATCATGTTTTGACTAGACACAAAAGAACACACACTAAAGAAAAACCGTTAAAATGTAAATTTTGTGATTATTGCTGTAATCACTTAGAAGGTTTAAAGAGACACATGTGTAAACACACTGGCGAGTGGCGTTACAAGTGTGACTATAAATGCTTTCTCAAAAGTGGTTTGACTCAGCACAAAAGACTGCACACTCACGAAAAACCGTTTAAATGTCATATTTGTGATTTCTGCACTGCACAATTATCAGGCTTAAGACGTCATTTGTATAAACACTCAGGTGAGTGGCCTTACAAGTGTGATAAATGTGACTATAAATATGACAACAAAACTGCATTGACAGAGCACAAAAGAACGCCTGTTATTCGTCTCGCTCGTCTCATAATTTCAGACTCGTCCGATAAAGACACTTTACTGACGTGGTGCATACAAAATTTTATCGCCAACTGTTAAGAATTCGGAATATAAGAAACTGAGGTATATTTAATTGCATTTTATTGAGACGAAGTAAACAGCAAATCTACTTATTATTTGTTATATTGAAATTAAACGTACACCCTGATGCATTAAAAAGTTAATCCCTGAAGTCGAAGGAGTTCCAACTGAAAACGTTTGAGGGTTATTATCTATATTGAAAATGTGCAAATCTTCTTTTTAGATTTGGTGATAACTGAGTTGTCAGTTGGATCATCGCCTAAAATTTTCTTCGCAATTTTGTTTTATTGAGCACAGATTCTTCAACATAGGACTCTGCAATCGTGTCATTTTCCATCCTCCGTGGCGTTTCAAATTTTCTTTACTACCGCCTGCGTTGGCAAAGAGAGTGGCGGATGTTCGACGGAAACAATGTCCCGTGTAAAGTGATGGTTCTGGCAGATGCAGATATTTGGCAATTTTGTTTGGAATACTTCCGATAGTATGGATTCCAATCGGCTGAATAGTGCATTTACTGTTCCTGTAGGTTAGGAACAATCGATCGTGAGACGTGTGCTTAGGACGCAGAGATAAATATTTATTAAATAGTTCTATGGATTTTACTTTTCCTTCAAATTCTTCAGTGACTACAAATAAACGAGGCTTGTTGGTCTTTGTTTTGGGTATATGAACTACCAGAATTGTTTCTTTGTGCTCTATGTCACATACTTTTAAATTCCAAAGTTCTTCATTACGTAAAGCTCCAGCAATTCCAAATAAAACACAAACCTAAAAAATGCAACATTATATCATTTTGGTTTTGAAAGTTTGTACAAATTACTTTCATCATCAAGTAGATTTCGTCCGGTGCATCTAGTAAAAACGTAAGTATATCTTCTTGTGAAAGAGTTTTGGATTTCTTTGGAACATGATTCCTTGCTTTTTGTTTAAAAAAAGCCGTTAGTTTTATATATTCACCGATGTTGACGTCTTGCTTCACTGAAAGGGTTGCCTTAAGCATGGAATAATAGGACCACATTGAAGGGGACAATACTTCTTTGATAAATCAGAAAAATATGCCAGTAACACGTTTTCACTATATTTCCTTACTTTGTTTCTATTGCACCACTCCATAAAAATGTCGTACTGGCGATTGTATTTTCCCTGGATTTTTCTGGCAGAAGTTCTAAAGACGTCTCTAATGACTTCTCTTCAATTTCAGGTGGCGTGCACTGAATATCTTCCATAATTTGTTATGAATAAATTACAAGAAAACTATTATCGAGCCGTAATAGGGAGAAGCGTGACACTGACAGATAATAATTTTCGAATAATGTCAAAGTCAAAATACTTTACCTGACGCATATGTCACTTTACCAGACTCATATGTCACAATTACGTCGAGTACCGGATCGTGGCCGATTATTTAAATGAGTTCAAAGCGCACATAAGTGATTGTACAGATAGGATCCTTTAAGTTTACATAATAATAAGAATAGACGCCAACAAGATATGTTGTTAAATTTTCAACCACGATACAAATACATAGGACGCGACAAAATTAATTACTGACAATTGCATAACAAAATAACTTAGCTCGTGTAACTAGGAAGTCTTCTGGGTTCGACAGTTAATCGCTAATGATAAGAGTTCTCGTATCCAAATCCAGCATCTGAGTATCCACGAAGAGAGAAAAACTAAAATAGACTCTACTAATAACAGTTGCTGGACTGCACCAATGAGTAGATAACCGGCTTATCTTGAGTAGTGGCCTTGACTCGACGATGGCCTCGAAGAAGGTTAATTAACCACATAAGTATAGTTGGCTTCGTAGTTAGTTTACTAAATTTGCCAGTCAGTTTTCACGGTGGTGTGAGATCCACTTCAATAGGTTATAATTTTTGGATTATTAATATTACCAGTATACCCCTCATCTAATATTCAGCGACAAATTACCACAAAGTACGTCAAACAAACGTCCAAAACGAAAGGAAACACCAAAAAGAAAAAATGTCTCGAATTAATAGAACTCGTAAGAACAAATATTTCACTAAAACCAATGGAAAGTAAAAGAAAAAGCTACTTACACTGGAATTGTAACCGAAGGTTTATTCCCTAATTAGAATGGGACGATTTTACTTCATTCGTTATTATTAAACACGTGTCCAGTGTTTCAACTTTTAGACAGCATTTTCCAAGTACACCTTTTCACAACGAAAATTTAATAGGAAAAGAACGTATCATTTTTGGGATAGCCACTGAAATCATTATTAGAGCCCTGCCTTACATGCAGAACAACTTTATAATGAATCACATATATTGTACCAAGAACAATGTTATAGATTTCAATGCAGTTAAATTAAGCTTTGACGGAAATTGTTGCAACAACAGTGCTTGCCCAACCATTGCTATATCTATGCATGAAGTGCTCCCGCCACCTCCTAATTGGTTTTGAACAAAGATGATTTCAATTTATTAAGCTCGATCACGGACAATCCCTGCTGTTAACCTACACATGAATATGTACTACATGATTTTAGAAATGGCATTGTTACAAAATTTTTTGGTAACTTGTAGTTATGTGTCTATTATTTTTATGTAAAAAATTCAACTGCTTTTTAATACCGTTTCAATTAAATAAAGAAACTGTAACGGTTGTAGTTCACAAATAAACGAAAGAAAGCGGCGGCTCTGGCTATACAACCTAGAGAGAAAAAATAAGTCAATTTGGCTCGATGTGGCCCACTAAATTCGTGGAGGATCCAGTATTTGCCCAGACAGCATGGTTGTATTTCTTGATTACTCCCCCCTAACATGCCCACCACAAATCCTATTATACGGATATTTCTAAATATTCCTAAACTTATTGACTAGGGATATTCCGTTTTAAGGAATATTCAAAGAAATATTTGGAATATAATAAGCATCGTATTATACGAAAACAGTCATACCATGTTAAAAGCAACGGTTCTTCTCCAATCATCGAAGTTAAGCAACGTCGGGCGCGGTCGGTACTTGGATGGGGTGACCGCGCTTTCTTGTCTACACACATGAGAAAACGTTTACACTGCAGATTACGAACTTCATATACACGGTGGCCAGAAAATTACGGACAAACGCCAGGTAGAACGATTCTTTGTTCAAATCTGAGGCGATAATCTTAATCCAAAAATTTTGCGATCCTTCCTTAAGGCGCACGAGACCATCAAACCTTAAGATGTACGGCTAAAATTGTTGTCCATGTTAACATAAAATTCTTGCTAATTTGCATATTTATCTGATTTATAGTAAATAATAAAATGATTACTACCACATACTTGTCTGATTAGGTGTTGCCAAATTTAATTCTTTTAAGGTGCTCGTGTGACTTAAGAAAGCACCTGTTACTACTTTTTTCAATTAAGATTGTCAACTCAGGAATTAAACAAAGTTTAATCGATTAGTTACATCTATGTATTTGAGATAATTCCATTTCTAAATTATTCCGCCTCAGATTTGAACAAAGAATCGTACTACCTGGCGTTTGTCCATATTTTTTTTCCACCCCCCACACACCAATTAGCGCCTTCTTTTTGATTTCTTTACGCAAAAAGCCTAATATAGAATATTTTATTATATTGATATGAATGATCTATGTAAATATTCAGAAATAATAAAAAAAACGGACATTAGCATATTGTGGGATCATGCTAAGAATAAGTATTATGAACTCATTTTTATCATTTTAGGGAATGTATCAATCATCTCAAAGATTATATATATTAACATTCCATGACCAAAAGCGCCACCTGCTGGGTAATAGAAAGAAATAAAACAAACCAACAGGAGTTTTTACTAAGGTTTAATACGCTAAAACAAACACAAATCAGAGAGGCAAATAGACAATTCAATATAGCAAATAAAACTTAAAGTATACTAGGAGAATGTGACAGAAATAGAGAGAGACTGTCGCTTATGATTACGTGCGTTAGCAACAACAATAATTAAAGTTCGCAATTAATGTGTCGAATTTCAGGTAAGCTTTGTAGTTACACCCCAAATTAAAGTTAGCGTTCTAATTGAGGATTGGTTACTAAGAAGGCACGACGTACACACGTCACTTACACACGATGACTTAAAACTAACTTAAATTCCGCCAACTCAAAAGGTCTTTTGATTTAGCTTCAACCACTCTATGTAAAGCGCCCAGCTTGTATTGAGCTGATTAACAACAAAACCAAACGTCGGTGGTGGAGTCTACCCCGAATAAAAATTTGCAAATGCTAGAGATTCAAACCGTTTAATGTAGTGAGTTTCATACGCATTAATACTGAATAGGTTACTTAAAGGAAACTTAGCTGTATTCTGTAGTATGCAGTTCCGATAGTGAAAGTTCCTGCTAGCGACAGTATTCGACAGCTCCAGAAGATAGGTAACCCCAGAATTCCTTTAGGAAGGGTATGTAGCAAGAACGGAAGGCAAATATGTTCCCTCGAAGCAGCATGTATGCAGCATGAACGACCCCTGCAGCCTGTAGGGTTACCGGCTGGTTGCAGCAATTTGATGCGAAACCCGTGGTAGTCGTCAAGTTTATAAGAAAAGGTTCTTAAATAGTTATTCAAACCGTGTACTAGTAAAAAAAAAAAAAAAAAATATTAATAAAAAATAATATTAATAAAAAATAAAAAAAAAAAAAAAAAAAAAAAAAAAAAATTTTTTAATTTAAATAATTTATTTTTTATTTTAATATTTTTTTAATTTTTTTTTAAAAATTTTTATTATTTTATATTTATTTTTATTTTAAAAAATTTTAAATTTTTATTATAAAAAAAATTAAAAATTTTTTTTTTTTTTTTTTTATTTTTATTTTATTTAAATTTTTTTAAATAAAATTTTAAAATTATATAATAAAATTTTTTTTTTATTTTTAAATTTTTATATATATTTTTTTTTTTTAAAAATTTTTTAATTATATTTTTTTTTTTAAAAATAATTTATTAAAAAAAAATTTTAAAAATTTATTTTTTTTTTTTTTTTTTATTTTTATAAAAAAAAAATAATTTTTTTTTTTTTTATTTTTTTTTTTTTTATTTTTTTTTTTTTTTTTTTTTTTTTTTTTTTTTTTTTTTTTAAAATTTTTTTTTTTTTTTTTTTTTTTTTTTTTTTTATTTTTTTTTTTTTTTTTTTTTTTTTTATTTTTTTTTTAATAATTTAAAGTTTTTTTTTTAAAAAAAAAAATTATATTTATTAAAATATAAAATAATGTTAATGGTTTAATATAGTTGTTAGATGTTGTTATTTTTTTTTAAAAAGTCGTTTATTTTAATTTAATAAAAATAAATTTACTTAAAACGAATAAAGTTTTATTTAAATTCACGAATTGATAAACTCTAACATTACTTTATTTCTGATATTTACGTAATTTTATTGTAATTAGTATAATTTTCTATTAAAAACTTGTGATGTTAATCAAACTGATCAGTGATTGATTTCATGACCACCATATAATTTTGTTATTTTCATTAAAGAAGAATTATATTTTAATTTATTTAGGTGAATCCTGAAAGAGACGGATATATCCCAGTATTGCGGAATTGTGCCTCGGTTTTTACAACACCGTTTACCTTCCATTTACCTACCAGTATAGTATTACAGTGTATTGATTTTATACTAATAATAATTTCTGAAGCAACTTATATGTATATTACAGGTATTACAACCACTGCGATTTTGCTATGACCTGTTGTGAACAGTAAAGGAATCAGTCTATAAACATCAATAACATGTCAGAAACCACAATAGGATGCAAAATTTGCCAAAAAAGAATAAAAGAAGAACCCCCAATTCACCCCCTAAGTAACGATTCAATACTACACTCGAAGCCAGTAACGTTTCCTACAGAAGCGGTAAGTATAACATCAAACTGAATTAATTAGAAATTTGAATCACGTTGAAGGAATTCAGCATTGATGAGAACCCAGTTGCATGCAACAAATGCAAGCTCGAACTTAACGAAGCTTACCAAGCCTGCGATTTAAAACCTGACAGTCTATTACATTTATTTCCAAACGCTGAAGAAAATTATTCCCAAAAAATAATCAAAGAAGAGGTTATGATTACATCTGAAGAGATTATTAAAGATGAATGTGTGTTATTTAACCAAACCACATCTGCCCGAATTAAATCCACATCATCAAACATTTTATATTACTGCCATCAATGTAATTTTAGCAGTGACGAAAAAAAGAATTTGACTGTACACATACTAACTCACAAAACACGTCACCTGCCCAAGCACTTGAAAAGCGGTCTTTAAGTTGTGACGAGACTACTTCGAGTCAGATTAAATCAAGAACGTGCAAGCAAGTAAAACTTTTTAAATGTAATATTTGTAATTATTGCTGTGCAAAGCCACGAACCTTGAAAATTCATTTGTATACACATTCTGGTGAGTGGCCTTATAGGTGTGTGAAATGTGACTACAAGTGTGGAGACAAAACTAATTTTAATCAGCACGAAAGAACTCACTCTAAAGAAAAGCCATTTAAATGTAAATTTTGTGATTATTCTTGTGCACAATCAGGAAACTTAAAAGTGCATGTGTTGAAACACTCTAGTAAATGGCCTTATAAATGTGATAAGTGTGACTACAAATGTCCCGACAGTAAATCTTTGACCCTTCACAAAAGCATGCACATTGAAGAAAAACCTTACAAGTGTGCTCTGTGCGACTATAAATGCTCCGACGATAATTCTTTAACCGAACACAAAAGAATGCACACTAAAGAAAAACGTTTTAAATGTAAATTTTGTGATTATTTGTGTAAACAATCGGAAACTTAAAAAAACACTTGTACAGACACTCTGGTGAATGGCCTTACAGGTGTGATAAGTGCGACTTTAAATGTTCTAACAATAATTCTTTAACTCAACACAAAAGGAAGCACACTAAAGATAAACCGTTTAAATGTAATATTTGTGATTATTCGTGTGCACGATCAGAAAACTTAAAAAAACATTCGTACAAACATTCCGGTGAGTGGCCTTTTAGGTGTGATACGTGCGACTACAAATGTTCTAACAATAATTCTTTAACTCAACACAAATTAACGCACACTAAAGAAAAGCCGTTTAAATGTAATATTTGTGATTTTTCCAGTATATATTTGGGTAACTTAAAAAAGCATTTGTACAAACACTCTGGTCAGTGTCATTATAGGTGTGATAAGTGCGAATTCAAATGTGTTGAGAAAACTTCTTTAACTCAGCACGAAAGAACTCACACTAAAGAAAAACCTTTTAAATGTAAATTATGTGATTATTCATGTGCACAATCGGGTAATTTAAAAAGGCATTTGTACAAACACTCTGGTCAGTGGCCTTGTAAGTGTGATAAATGCGACTTCCAATGTGGAGACAAAGCTGTTTTGACCCGGCACGAAAGAATACACACTAAAGAAAAACCATTTCAATGTAATATTTGTAATTATTCTTGTACACAATTAACCAACTTAAAAAAGCACTTGTATATACACTCTGGCGAGTGGCCTTATAGGTGTAATAAGTGTGAATACGGAACTAGCATCAAATCATTATTGATTCGGCACGTAGGAAAACATTTTAAAGAAACTACGGGCAATAAATGATCCTATTCTTGAGCTTCTGATAAATTTAAATCTAAGCGCAAATTTCAAAAACATTGATAGTGTTTAAGATAGAACTTGGCATTTATGAGTTCTATTCTTACTTGCGTGAAAATGTATTCAACAAGGTTTTCTTTTTTAACTGTGACGTCGTATTTATTGGATGGACGAAATACTGCCCCGCGGTGTGGGTGGAATTTATATCCACGGCGATTGCTGCGTAATATTGTAGATTAAACTTTACAGGTGTTTACGTTCCCTTGTTCAATATAATTTATTATAAACGTTGTTGAATCAGCAAGTTGCGGAATAAGGCATTAACAAGGTTTTTTCCCGCATTCTTTCCAAATCATACTTCCTCCTGTGTGCGTTATGAGATTGCTGTTGCAACCCTATAGAACAATTGTTTTAATAGTAGATTATATGTGAAATGCTCTGTACGTCATTTTGTAAAATAAATGTTTCTAACAATTTTATTTTTTAACATGCATATTTCAGAAGATTCTTTTAAATGGGGATGGGTAAAATTTCTACTCAGAACTGACTCATTGTTCTTCTTTCAACCTGTAATGAGAACCCTTCTACGCCGCGAATTGCTCAAAGAGAATTCTTCGAAATATAATTATAATAATTACTTCAAACGGTTCTGGTACATTAACTGAACAAGATACAAAAAAACAATAACATGAACGATAACAAAATACTTTAAATAATCAAAGATTCATATTTGAATTTAAATTGTATCCGTTCTTTTTTGTTACAATTCGTTTTTAAATACGTTGGCAATACTGTTACATGTTTTGGCATTTGTAGTTTTAAATGTTACAATACGAACAGAGAAATTTTTGGACTGTATGAAAATTTTCTTTGTAAGTACTGTATATTTAGTGTTATTGCACTACAATCTATTTGTTTATGATATTTTAATTTATTATGCATTTTTAAGCGCTTTATTTATTAAAATATGGTTCAGAATGAAGTAATACTAGTGTGTGAAACGGATTTATTGTACAATTAATATTTTCTCTTGTAAGAGACAGAGGTCAAGGGAATGGCTTGTTATGTGTGTACTTATATGTGATATTTGCAAAATTAATTATTGATTAAATAGACTGCTATTTATTTATCTAAAAATTGACGCGATCAGGTAGAGTGGTAGCGACTGTTCAAACTCGCCAGTTCCCCATAGTGTTATACACCTGTTAACTAACATTCTTCAGTTTTGTTGATTGGAAATGCTTGTATAAATGGATTGAATTGTTATATTCTGAATCGGAAACATTTTTGTATTACATTCTAATAAGGTGTTAAAAAAATTAATTAACTAAACCAACCCTTTTTTCGCCATCTTGGATTTGGTGTTTTTTTTGGAAGTTTCATATCTAGCGTTATAATTATCGTTTAAGAGGAAAAAGTTATTGCTCCTCAAAGTCGACAGAACGACTTAAAAAAATTATTTTCCTTTTCAGCTCTTACTTTTTCCAGTTTACCGGCGTTTTCTAACAGCCCTCAATCAACCAACAAAGTTGCTATGTTCCGCGCGGGTTTTGGTAAAAGCTTTATTACCTTTATGAACATATTTTTTTTTGTACTCAATTCCGCACTACCCTTGAGGTTGAGTTCACGGCTCGTTTTTTTATGTGATTTCCCCGATAGGCCTACTCCCACAGTTTTCACTTTTTTAATCAGTGAATATCTCACCCTGTCATGATATTAATAGCCATCGCCGTCTTCATTCTCACTTTTACCCACATGTGATTGGCTTGCTTTTCTTTTCAATGGAGTTATAGATCTGTGTAAAGGTACCATCGTTGGAATGTTGTCATCAATTTCATCGTCTTCGTCATTCGAGTCCTCTACGCCTTATTTCGCGTTTGTGCAGGTTTCTCCACAGCAAAACAGAATATTTCAAACCTGTTTTTCGACATCTACAAGCCCTCTACAGTTGGTTGTACATCCAAAGGATACAATGTCTAGAAGTATGTGTGGTATCGGTTCCTCCTCCAAAACTCCGTTTCGTTCTTTCCATCCCCCAGTCAAGTGCATTTTCTCTACCGATCCACTTTTGTACTTGATTATATGTTTGAAGGGAATGTTGTCTCGCTGCTGAGCTTGTGTGAGGTAAACACGATAAGTCGGTTTGGTTTTCCAGGCCAGCTCGCGAAAACATTTTGTGGCGCAACTGATCGATGGAATTCTCCACCTGCAGCGATGTTGTTTTGTCTAGGGTTGCTCATTCTAAATAGTTTGACCTGGAAAACTCGTCATCTTTCGTTACTTTTTCCATAAACCTATTCCAGCCTTAGATTTCCGGTTTGCAAGTCCACTTTGCGTAGATCCAAAGAGAATCACTCTACTTTATTTCAATTTGGTCGTGTTTCAGAATATAACCTGTATTGTTCTTGTTGTTGTAACTATAACTATTTTGGTAACGTTGATAAATAAAACAACATCGTCTATTATGCGTTCTTAACTTTATTCTAAATTGTTGTCCGTTCTGCGTTACCGGCAGCGTCCCGGCCGCCTGCGCTCTCCTCTCAGGCGCTGTGCAACTCTACAAAATACATATATTTTAAAGTATAACTACGTACATCTCCCTTATTATTCTAAACATATATATATATATATATATTATCAGAAAATCCTTCTACCTTTCGGTGTCGGATTGTACAATTATTTACATTTTATTAGATTAATTTCTATTCTACGTTTATAAATTTCTTCCATTCCTTCTTGTTGTATGCCATCTCTTCTGCTTCTCTCCATGTTTTTCCTTTTTCTTCTAGTATTCTTCCTACTTCCCCATTCCATGTTTTTCTTGGTCTTCCTCTTTTTCTATTTTTCATTATTCTTGTCTTCCAAATTTGTTTTACTGGTGTTTTGTCGTTGATTCTGACTAGGTGACCCCACCACGACAGTTGCTTCTTCTCTATGTGTGTTAGTATGCTTTCTACCTCCAGTTCCTTTCTTATGTCTGTGTTTCTTATTCTATCTCTTCTCGTTATACCTTTTATTTTTCGTAAGTATCTCATTTCGGTTGCTTGTATTTTGCTTTTCTCTTGCTCTGTGAGTACCCATGACTCGCTGCCGTAAGTTAGTATTGGTCTATAAATGGTTTTAAATATTTTGTTTTGGTTTCGATCGATACTTCTCTTATTTAAAATTTTGTTTTTAGTGTAAACAACCCATTTGCCTTCTTAATTCTATTATTAATATTTGCTTCCTGTGATCCTTCTCGTCCAGAATTTCTCCAAGATATTGAAAGTGATCCACTTGTTCAATTCTTTCTCCGTCAATCTCTATCTTCGTTTTCACATTTTCTTCTCCAATTACCATTACTTTTGTTTTACTTTTATTAACCTTCATTCTGTTCTCTTCAAAACTGAATTCCATATATTTAAATTTGTTTGTAAATTTTTTTCATTTTCCGCAATCAGTACCACATCATCCGCGTATAATCCTTCAGATACATTAATTCTTTGTAAATTCAGATATCCAATTGTCATCTTTTTGTTTTCTTTTTACAATTTTTAATTATTTCATCCATGAATAGTATAAAAGCAGTGGGCTTAGACTACCCCTTGTCTTAATCCCATATTTGTTCTAAACGTTTCCGATATTTTGTTGTCCCTTATAATTGCGTTCCGGTTATGTTTGTATATTGCTTGAGTTAGTCTTATAAGTTTTGTATTTACATGTCTTTCTTTCATTAGTCTCCATATTGCGTTTCTGGGTACCGAATCGAATGCTTTTTCTAAATCCAAGAATGCCAAATAAATCATCCGTTTTTCTTTTCGTGCTTTTTCGGTGATTT
Organism: Abscondita cerata; assembly: GCA_030710515.1. NCBI lineage: Eukaryota > Metazoa > Arthropoda > Insecta > Coleoptera > Lampyridae > Abscondita > Abscondita cerata. The sequence goes on along the minus strand of JALBCR010000753.1, from coordinate 103,500 downwards.
GTTTTATTGTGAATATGTGATCCTGTGCGCTTCGTCCTCGTCTGAATCCACTTTGTTCTTCTTCCATTGTCTCTTCGATTACCTTCCTGATTCTTTTTTCTATTATTTTTCTAAAATTTTCATACATATATTGAGTAAAGTTATTCCTCTATAGTTATTACATTCTTTTACATCTCCCTTTTTTGTATTGGTACGATTAGCGATGTAGTCCACTCCACTGGTATTTCTTCTTCTCTCCACACTGTGTTGTATATGCTTAATAGTGCATCTCTTCCCCGTTGTCCTATATTCTTTATCATTTCTGCCGTTATTCTGTCGCATCCAGGGGCTTTCCCGTATTTTAGCTCTTTATTACTTCTTCAAGTTCTTCCATTCTTATTGGTTGTTCTTCTGTTTCTCTTCTAGCTTGTCGATTTTCATTTCTTTTTCTATTTGTGTATTATTTAGTAATCTTCAAAATGTTCTTTCCATCTTTCCATTATCTTTTCGTCTTCTGTTATAATTTTTCCGCCTTTGCTTTTTATTGTTTTTGTGTTCAGTGCGTTCTCTTTTCTTAACGATTTCAATGTTTTCATAAAAGAGTTTTGGTTTCCTTTGAGTCTTTTTCCATTTTTCTCCAAATGTTTTCCATTGCTCTTGTTTCGCGATTTTGATCATTTGTTTAGTCGTTTCTCGTTCTTTCTTGTATCTTCTGTATTTTTCTCCTGTCTTGTCCGATAAGTAACTTCTCCATGTTTCTTTCTTTTTCTTAATTTGTGTCTTAATTTCTTCTGTCCACCATGATGTTTGTTTTTGTTATTTATTTTCCGTGCTATCCCGCATATTTCTTCGGCTGTAGTTATTATTATGTTTTGCAGTATTCCCAACTGTTTTCCACGTTTCTTTCTTTAATTTCCTTTTCATTCCTTCAAGTTTCTTGCTTATAGTTTCTTCATATTTATCGGCTACTTCCCTATCTCTTAGTTTATAATGTTTGATTGATTCAAACTTACCAATTCGTTATTTTCTTTATTAGCCTTCTGTTTCTTCTCTTGTATACTTTCTCTAATTTTAGCCACTACCATATAGTGATCGCTGCCAATTTCTGAACCTCTTTTCACTCTAGAATCCATTATCATCCTTCGATTTTTCTTTCTATTAGTATGTAGTCAATTAATGATTTTTCGTTTCTGCTTCTCATCTCTCTTGTAAATTTGTGAATTTCTTTATGTGCAAATAATGTATTTGATATTATTAAATCATTTACAATGCAAAAGTCTAACATTCTTCTTCCGTTATTGTTTCTATTTACTTCTCCATACTTTCCCAGTACCGCTTTATATTCTCATCGGTTTTACCCACTCTGCTATTAAAGTCTCCTATAATATATAATTTTCCCTTTGCTTGTCCTATTATTTCTGTTAGATCGTTCCAGAATTTATCTTTGTTCTCTTTCTTGTCGTCTTCATTTGGTCCGTATATCACCACTACTGTCTTGTTAATCTTTGTTGTTTTCTAAGAATTCTACTGACAATAGCGCTCATTATACGCTTCCCAGTTTTTAATTTGATCATCTAATTCTTTCCTAATTATGCATCCTACTCCTGCTGCTGCTCTTGTTTCTTTTTCTACTCCGCTGTATTATTATATTGCCGTTTTAAGTTTCCTAAGCCTTTTCCCTTTTTCTTTGTTTCCGTCATTCCTAATATATCTACCCCCGTTTTTTCGAATTCTATTCTATTCTAAAACATAATCTTTCAAATAACCTTTGTTTTGGCAGTCCACTGTGACCATAAACATTGTTTTGATTATCACAATCTGTATTTACAATGTTTTCTTCAGCTATACCCTCCATATCAGAAGGAAAACCCTTTATTAAGGAAATAATCGATTGTTTTCTGTTGCACTGAAATTGTTTCTAAATTACTTTTGATATTATTAGAGAATAAACATTGCTTTAATCTCAATCTATTTCTACGCTTAATTCTATTATTACAATCATAAAAATCACAGTTCTGGCGTATGGCCGTATTCAATAAACTTACCAGTTAACCACGTATTATTATTATTATTTCTATAATAAATTGTTTACCTTCACTTAGTTTTAGCTTATTTTCTTTGGTATTTTTGTCAAAATACTTTTTATCCATTTGATCTTTTTTAGTTTGAACTTGATCGAAATTCTTCACAAGTTTTGGTTCAAAAGGTTCTGTGAATTGGTAGGGTGGTTCTCTTTTTCTACTAAAAAGAAGTTTCAGGAGCATACGGGAATTTAAAACTGGCATGTCCTTTGTTCTAATAACAATAATTTTATATCTAACTCTTCCTCTTTACTACCTTTATAAATTTTTAGCAATTTAACAGCTTTTCTAATTCCGCTACTTTAAATAATTTTATGACATCTTCAAAAACTTTTCGGACGTAATAATCTTTTGCTTTGTTTCAGAATCAGATGAACCAAATACAATTCTGTCTCTTAAAAATCTCGTTTATATCTGTAAATTCACAAGTTCTTGCTAATGTTTGTACATCAATAAAAAAGATCAAACGGTTCATCCACTTTTGCGAACGTTCATAGAACAGGAGTCTACAATATAATATATTTTTCTTAGGTTACATACCTCTTCAAACTTTTTAAACCGTATCATACTTTTCTTCGCCTTCCGGAAATTTAAAATTGTTGTAGGTTTTAAAACCGTATCTCCCACGCAGTTTAGGAGTATTGCAATTTTAGTATCATCTGTTTTGGATGAGAGCCCTGATGCTCTTAGGTAGATATCTACGATTGCTTAAAACATTTCCAATTCTCACTGATATTACCAGACATTTTCAATGGGTTTCGGCAAATTAAAACCCAGACATTTGGCAGGTTTCTTGCACCACGTTTTAACCCATAAAACTTTGTACTAAATGCCACTGAACATTTAACTTTGTAGGTATCTAAAATCAATTTTACGTAACATACGACTGCGCCATGTATTGTTCTTGTTGTTGTAAGTATAACTATTTTGGAACGTTGATAACAAAACAACATCGTCTATTATGCGTTCTTAACTTTATTCTACATTGTTGTCCGTTCTGCGTTACCGCAGCGTCAGGCCGCCTGCGCTTCCTCTCAGGCGCTGTTGTCAACTCTACAAAATACATATTTTTAAAAGTATAACTACGCTACATAACCCTTTAACAGTTTACTGCCATCCTAATTAGTTTCATCCGTAAGACCGACCGACTTATATGCATAATATCGATTCTTAACATGACAAAATATCGGCCAAAATGGCTGACACGCATATGGTATTGATCGGCTCGTGAGATGTATGAACGTAACGGCCGATCACGCACATTTGTGATACTAAATAATTGAGTTTTGGATTATATTGTGAATAAAACAATAACTGAAACAAAATACATATGTGTTCACTAAAAATAAATATATTTAAAAAAAAAGAACATTTATGATTACCAGAGTGCTCTATAGGATCATAACAAAAGCAAAATATAAAACATAAAATCAAACGATTTGTTTCATAATAACAAATTAGAAAAATTGCTCTCATTAGTAAAAAGAAAATATTGCTCGTTCATTGTTCGTGCCAAATTCTGAAACATGGCTTTAGATACAACCCCGGATTGCCAGTACAATTGTTGCAGCAATATTTTGTTATCTTCCTTATCTTGTTTTTACTTCTGCAAATCCTATAGTCTTTACGTTTACGGATTTAGGAAGTTCCGATGGAAGATGAACAGGGGCACGTACAGGCTGTGGAATTATTGCACTCGGCGTTGGCAATAAAAGATCAATGATATTGATTCTAAAATCATGAAAATTGATCCTGTTACCTGAGTATTTATTATACAAAAACCATGAATTCAACAAAAGCATTTGTAGAACGTGTATGCCGGCTTTTTATACCATCTCAAAGTTTTCGGTCACAAGAATTATACGACAGCATCTGGTCTTTACGATCCACTCCCCGACATGTACTTATTATACTCCACAATCGCTTGTGGTTTCAATTTCACTTCCCACGTTTACTCAGACTTCCGCGAGGTAGAACTGAACTCCGTGCTTATAAATGTTACGTCCGTTTATCGTGCCATTTTCCCATTATTATACCATTTGATTCATCGCATTTTTCAATGACTTCACCCTTGCGTACTTTTTTCTTGATAACTTCTACACAGTTTTTTTTTCGGTTGACTCGGAGAGTGCCGGTACAAAAACTCTTACGTTGAAGTAAAGTTGATGCCAGAGAATGGCTATTATAAAAATTGTCTAGGAAGAACGCATGCCCCTTATCCAAATGGTCTTGCATCAAATGTAAAACTACATTAGCAGCATGACCAACACCACTTGTTATATCGTTTGCACCTACATAAATCATCAGCTTCATAGTCAGTCCATTCGGTTCTGCCAAGACATAAAACTTTATCCCGTATTTATGCCGTTTGCCAGGCAAGTACTGGCGAAAGCTCAAACTACCCCTCCATGATAACATAGATTCATCAATGGACAGCTCCCTACACGGAGAGTAGACCTGAAAGATACAATCCATAGAGTATCTGTATACTGGTAAAAAAAGTGAACTTACCTCCATCATCTTTTTCGTTAAAGTAATCAAGAATGCGTCTAATTCTATATAATTTGTCGCCTGGATTAACTTCACCTACTGCAGGATTCCTTGCGAAGTGCAAACATCTCAGAATTAACATGAAACGATTTCGCTCCATAAAATCCGAAAAGCATTTCAAATTGAATAATCGGTGTTTTCGTCAATAGTCCTGTATTCGATTTGTTCTTATTGTTTCCATATGCAGAATAAGTCCAAAAAACACGCAATTCTTCTGCGGTAAGCGTCTTCCACAGAAAGGAAAGCTGCTGCCGATTTACTAAGGGAGGATTAGTTCATATTATATCACCAACCTCGGGAATGGAACTCTCAGATAATATAGGTAAATTGTCTCTTTCAAAGTCATCTTCACTATCACTGTCATCGCTTTCATTCACTTGATATAGTTCATCATCACTCCATGTATTGTCTACATTATCTTCCAAATCAGAGAGAGCTGCATAAGCTAACATTTCGTCATCTGTTAGTTTTTGTCGATCTTTGAAAGTTATTCGTCTTTTCTTTTCACCAGAAGGGTTTGGCAAATCCGGATTATCCATATTTACAAACTTATCAGAAATAGGTATCTGAATTATGTGAGAATTTGAAACCGCGACAACAATTTGTAGACAACTTGACTACAAGCCGACACAAGATAGACTGATTGTCAAACGACTTGACAGACAACATGAATAGCGGCAATAACATTGTTAACATTTCTGCCGACTCTTCTCAAGTGTGCATTGGCTAATTGCTATGACGTAGCATCCCGTTTCACAACTTCCAGACGCCGGCTTACCTACAGACAGCTGATATGCAACAACTCGCGTTATATCTGCTTGCAATCAGTGCCGCCCGGACGCCCGGAATTCAGTATTTTAAATAATCTTGTTTAGAATACGTTGTTTCCGATCTGCTGATAGCTAGCGTTCTTTTTGTTTATGAACTTGTGCCTATGAGCCTTCAGTGGCGGCTCGTGGTCAATCATACCGGGAGGTCAAAATTAATTTAAAAAATAGGCATACTTAAAAAAATATAAATAACTCAAATGCAACGCAAAATTTTATACAATCTACAATTTTGTTCAAAATATAGCGATTTTTCGAAACATTCTCATTAAAATCTCTAAGGGATTTTCTATAAGCATTGTCTAGCTGTGTACGAATATCAACATTTCCTACGGTTGCAAAATTTACCGAGCATTTCATGTGTTCTGTAGACGAAGCATGTTTTTTTATTTCCTCTTTTAAATGTTTTAAATCTCTTACACCGGATTTGCACTATAACGAGTCTGACGAGTCTTTAGAAAATAATAAACAAACAAAACAGTAAAATACATTTGATACTTCACAACCACATATCCAGTTAGCTAAATCGTACATTACTTTGCGAAAGTTTCGATGAACATCTTTATTTTTGTCTTTGCTAGTTTGTCGTAAACTTAGTTCTGGCAAAGGACGACCATTTGCCTTGAACTTAACTAATTTTGTAAAATTAAGTTTGTTAGCACTTTTAGTTGTTTAATTTTCTGCACTACCGACATTTTCTATTATAGCGCATGCACACGCGAATCAAAAATAGTATTTTTACAAAACAACACAACAACAGTAAAACATATCAATATAAATTCTTAAATTGATTTAAAACACGCGAAAATCGAATCAAAAATCGAGCGTAGTTGTACACCCTATACAAAGTCAACGTAAACTGCGGGACCCGGCTCATGACCCAAAGTTGATTATTGCTTCGGACGTTCGCGTTTATTCGGGCGCTGCACGTTTTCGAGTTTTTCGGGTAGATCTAATTCAATGAGGACAATTCGCACCGCCAACCCAAGGTTGAAGAGGATGAATTACGAACGACGGCCTATAAATTTTAAGTTATTGTACTTGCGACTTGCGACTTAATTATCTATTTTAATAAAACACGTAATAATGAATATTTTTTTATATATTGTCAAAATTTTTGGGAGGTCATTGACCAAATGACCATATGGACAAGCCGCCACTGTGAGCCTATAAGGTAAAGGGCAAATCCAGTTTTTTGTGTATCAGGTGTTTTCAACTGACTTAAAAGAACTATATCAAAATTACGTGATAATTCAAAACCGCGACAGCACAATAATTTGTATACACCTAGACTACAAGCCGACACAAGATACACTGTTTGTCAAAAGAGCCGACGTCTAGAAAAAACATTGAATGGCGGCATGCACATCACACAACATATGTGTGACCGGCCTGTTGGCAAAAGGTCGCATCACACAAACGCTGCGTGATCGGCAACGAACGTGTTAAAGAAACAGCGCGAGTGACATTGTTACATGAATCGCTCTCATGATAGAGCAAAAAAAAAGTCCCAAAGTGCTCGAGGTAAGCAGAAGATAGGCAGATGGAAGAACGCTCTATCGTGGTATCGGGGACAAGAGAGTTTTGGGGCGTCAAGCAACGTATCCCCTTCATCATATGGAAAGTACCCTTTCCGTTAAGCGTGTTTGTGTTCCAATCAGCATTGTCGAATTTAAATTGGGCGATAGAATTAGGTAATATTCGTGGAGGTGGTCGCTTCAAGCACAGAGCTTCAAATTTTGTTCCTTGCGAAAAATCCAAGATTGTTTAAAACTTCAATTACATTACATTATTCAGGAAAGAGTCAGGTGCAGAGTACTCGTCGATGTTGAAATGTGAGGATCTTATTTCTTCAAAAGTAATTTCACTTTGAAATTCATAAAAGTCGTTGGACAACACTTTGTAACATGTATTACGAAACATGAGAGGGTTTTCAATAAAAATTATGTCGTCTTTAATTTTTTTTTTTTTTTAATTAATTAAATGTTGTTAATGAAGAGGGACGATCTTTGCCAGCTTTTGAATATAATTCTGAAAAAGTGTATTGGCATTGCTCGACGTTTTCCAACAAGTAATCATAAACTGGTATCATGAATTTGTCAATATCTGTGCTCATTTTAGCTTTTTCAGTAGTTTTATTTGTGTTGGAACGATTAAAATACAACTCGCTTTTGTATTGTGCATGGTACCGTACACCGGCCTTGGAAAGATTCCGTACGATTTCTAGACGTTCAATAATTGACAAAATTTCTGTTGTCGAGGTTAATGATTGAAAAATATCAAGAAATGAATATTTAGTGTTTTAATTTTTACCAAGAAGACAGGTCCTTGAGTACTACTTTCAGTGGACTCACAGCATATGAAACAGAACGTTGTGAAGTCAAACATTGTCCTTTTCTGCAGCTGTACATTTGACTCCAAAGAAGGACGATTATGGCGCTGCTCGAAGAAACCGAAGCTCGACGAAGATCGCCATATTTTTTTCTACATACTTCGTGAATTTCTATGAAATCGACAGTTTTCAACAGATCTTTGTAAGCTTTTTCTTTACGAGCAACACTTGCAGCAATAAGAGTTTCAACGCCTTTTTTTTTCACTTTCAGAAACTCACCGGTTATCAATGGCTTCAAACAAATTAAGCAGGGGCTCATTTTTACGAGCAGTCGCTCTGACAGCTATGAATTCTAGCAGGCAACTACGTTTTAACACTGAGCTGCTTTTGTTTCCAAGGTCCGTCGAGCAAGTATAGAAGGTCAAAAATCCTTTTGAATCCAAGACAGCGGAAAAAGGGTTGGTTTTAGGGGTGCGCAAACTTAGGGTTAAACTTACCTAGGGAGGCCCTTTCCAACGGAAGAAAAAATGTATACAAAAATGGCGGGTCAATTCCTAAATGCACTGGACTACAAATAATTTGAAAACAATTGTAGCAAACGGCACTAATCCGCGTATCCGTGTTTTTGGTGTTCATGAAGAAGACGTTACTGGAAACCAACTTATACAAAAGATAGTAGAGCAAAATGACGTTTTTGATATCGTGGTGGATATTTAAAACATTATTATATTATATTATTATAAACATTTAAAATTTAAAATCTTAATTATTTATAATAAACTATAGCAACATGATAACAACCAATGAAAAACTATTTTCAATTTTCACATGTTTCCACCACAATATGTTTGAACAATTTTGTTATTAAATGCTGTATAAAATTCGCAATCGGCGAATCTCAACGTTGATATGACATAATTGAATGTGATCCAACAACATTTCGAAATATAAACATTCCATCATGACTTAAAGATGTTGAATCACCCTATTTGAATACAGTACGCCCACCTATTTGCTGGTACAACAGCCACAGTGATTTCTGTAGACAATGACAGCAGGAAAATTTATCGTTTGAATTTTCTAGTCAATAATAACAAATTAATGCATAAACATTAATAACATGGCAGAAACTACAATATCATGCACAATTTACTTAAAAGGAATAAAGCAAGAAATCGCATATCATTCTGAGTCGACTATAGACCCAAAGCTGCCGAACTTTCCCTCAAAAACAGTAAGTACAGCCGTCGTACTGTATTATTGACACATTATTACATTTAAGGAATTGAGCATTGATGGTAACCCAACACTGTGCAAAAAATTAAAGTTGGAAATTGAGGAACCTAATCAAGTCTTTGTTAAAAATGAAAGCGTCTTAAAAACTCAGCACTCGCTTCCAAGCAACTTGCCTCTGCTTGTTAAGCAAGAAAGTCATCCACAAAAAATTAAAGAAGAATTAATAGAGGTTGCGTTTACAAACGAAGATATTGTTAAAGATGAATATGTATCCCCGTCCATTTTCATTGAAGAATCTACATTACCCAAGAATTTATATTGCTATCAATGCAGTTATAGCACCAACTGTAAAAAAAATATAAGGAATCATATGTTTACTCATCGTTTTAAGTGCAATTTGTGTAGTTACATTACTTTTGATCATTTCTCACTAAACACGCATGAAGGAATGCATTTCAATATTACATCGGATGAGAATTTATTTCAATGTTACGACTGCGGTTATCCGACTAAGAGTAAGACAAACTTGGAATTTCATGTGTTAACCCATAAAAAACTGTTTAAATGCATGTTATGCAACTATTGCACTAACAAATCGTATAATTTAAAGAGACATTTGAGCAAACATTCTGTAGATCGGCCCTTAACCGATAAAAAATTGTTCAAGTGCATTTCCTGCAACTATTGTAGTAACAAATCCTATAACTTAAAAAGACATTTACATAAACATTCTGTGGAGCGACCGTTAAACCTTAAAAAACCTTTTAAATGCGTGTTCTGCAACTATTCCAGTAACAAATCGTATAATTTTAAAAGACATTTGCAACAACATTCTGTAGACGCTAGCTATAAAAGAACGCTGCCTAAAGAAAAACCGTTTAAATGTAGTATTTGTGATTATAGCTGTGCGCAATCGCGAAACTTAAAACCACTTGTATAAACACTCTGGTGAGTGGCCTTATAGTTGTGATAAGTGCGAATACAAATGTCGCGATAAAACTAGTTTGGAGAGACACAACAGAAAGCACACTGAAGAAAAGCCATATAAATGTAAAGTTTGTGATTATTGCTGTAATCATTCAAATTGTTTAAGAAGACATATGTACAAACACTCTGGTGAATGGCCTTACAAGTGTAATATGTGCGATTACAAGTGTTTTGACAAAGCTGCTTTGACTCAGCACACAAGAATGCACACGAAAGAAAAACCTTATAAGTGTAGTGTTTGTGACTATGCGTGTGCAAGTTCAGCAAACTTAAAAAACCATTTGTACAAACACTCCGGTGATTGGCCTTATAAGTGCGATATGTGCGACTACAAATGTCGCGACAAATCTGCTTTAACTCAGCACAGAAGAATCCACACTAAAGAGAAACCGTTTAAATGCAATTTTTGTGAGTACTCCTGTGCAAAATCGGGAAATTTAAAAAGGCATTTGTACAAACACTCTGGTGACTGGCCGTATGGTTGTGACAAGTGCGAGTACAAATGTGGCGACAAAACTGCTTTGGATCGGCACGAGCGAACCCATACTAGAGATAAACCATTTAAATGTACTATTTGTAATTATTCCTGTGCGAGATCTGCAAACTTAAAAAACCATTTGTATAAACACTCGTGAGTAATTTTACGGCGGTATAGAATAGGAAAAATTTTAAAAATGCGTGTGTATAGACGCCCTGATCAATCGACTTCTAAAGTACACGTTTGGGTGTCAAAGGTGCGACGTTAAAACCATTTGAAGTCACACAAAATAAAAGATAATTGCCTGAAAATTATTACTGTTGGTGGGTGATGTATTAAACTCAAAAAACCAACTTATCGAATTGTAAAATTGTGCAACTGTCAACCCAAGTTTATCTCCGGTAAACGGCTATTAATTCCAGTGCCTTAAAAAACTAAATCTATATTTTATTAAATAAATACGAGGTGTATACAACAATGCTTTTTATGTCCCCTTCTTCAAACACTTGCAAACGATAGGTACGTTCTCAACAATTCAATGCGTAAGATTTTTCATCTGATAACGATTTGAGCATCACATAGTACAATATGGCACTGTTTACCGGTGCGGTAGGTTCGATATCTTCGTTCTTTCCAAACCGAAAAGACACGCCTTATTGCGATGAATAAAGTTGAGATGATTACGTATTTGTCGATTCATAACATTTCGAACACAAATTTTAGCTTCACATATGAATTTCCTTCAAAATTTAGTTTTTGATAATTCTGTCTTGATTGTTTTTATAGATTTTGCCTTCCTTCATTTGTATGTAGTTTTAAGTTTATTATTAAGAATTATCTGTATCACAACATCGTGAGGGTTTCGTTACGGTTAGAAGATCCTTAGTGCTTGTATCGAAACGAGCAGCTATACATGAAAGGAAAGGCATAATTGCAACTCAATGTGTGTTTCCGTGTTCAATACATTTATTTTCTTCCAAGGAATAAGTACTGTGGAAAACTTCGTTTTTTGGTGAAAATGTGAACCTAAAACTATCAAATTAGTGTAAGAATTTAATAGATAACAATTTATAGACATTTTGAAGGGTTATGAATCATAAAAAAGTAGTTTGAAGAAGCCCGGAAAATTAGGGAATACTGAATAATTTACGAGGTTGTATGACGTGACGTCACTGTAAGTAACGTTTGCACTGAACTTTAAACTGAAACCCTACAGCGAAAACATTTTCTGCCTTCAATATCATGGTAATTTGTTATTTATTTAAGATTATTTTAAATTAATTATCCTTAGAAACGAAATCTTAGAAACTATACTGAAAAATGATTTTAGACCTAATTGAAATTTTAGTTCTTATTTTCGAATTTTAATAGCCGGAAACATGAATAATTTAATCTCAGGGTTTATTTATTCTTTTTATTGTAACGTTAGCACTTTTTTTTTTTAATTTTCTCTGTTTATTTGTTATTCAAACGTTTATTATTCAAAAATTTTAGTACATTGTAATCAAACAACAAATAAGTTGTTAATGGGCTATTAAATTTGTTTTGAATTTTTGTTTTTGCGCAAAAACTTACAGTTGGATAAATTAAAAAGTCAGAAATTATATGCCATCAATTTTCAAACGGAATAAAGTTAATAAAACACGCGACGAATTTATGTGAATCACGAGTGCATAATTCTTTATCTTATCAATTTGAAGTTAAAAAAAAACTATAAAAAGAAAGTTAATACACAAAACTATATCTTTCTTGAATTTTGCCGGCACTGCATTTTTATGTAATTGTTTTCTTTTATTGTTTATAATTATGTCTGACCTTTAAAATGTTCTTCACAAATTGACTTATTTCCTAAAGCGTCAATATCTACAAGAGCAATAACAATGTTCTCACAATTTATTTGCCATTTAAAAAAACTTTTGTCTCTGTTCTTCTTAATATTGTTTTTGCAATTCACGTATTCGCACTTAGCCATTGTCACAACAAATCACAATAACTTCCAGATACACGCACAAACTCGAAGCGGTTCAACGGTGATGGTAATTAAACGAACGCAAGAAAGCAACTTCAATATTCCGCTGAAAATCGACGGTGGAGCCATCTACAAATCGGTTAAATTGTACTTTACATTTTCCCCATATGCGTTTCGGATCTTTAGTAACTTTATAATCAATGTTACTACCATTCTGCATTAATTTTATTATATCGCCGACGTTCTTTTCACTAGGATATCTTTTTAAGAAGAAGGAAGGGTCTCTTTGCACTCCCTTTTCTAAATTTTAAACCTTCATTTGTTTTTAACTAATTCTAACGGGTTTTAAACGACACTTTTGGGAAAATCCCGGCTCGATTCTATCGCCATCTATCTGTAATTTCCATGTACCTTTCTTTTATCCAATAGAAAACAGTAATTTCAAATTAATTACTTCGGAATTACTTGTAATGAAACACTTTGGTTTCTCTGTACAATAGAGATTTATTTATTTAATTATGTTACAGAAACTTTTGTTACAGGCAACTATCGTGCTCTGTCGTTGATATTTTACACAAATGAACTTGCGACACATCAAACAAGTAATAGTCAAACCTAGATAGCCGTTGCTATCGAGTCAGACGGGTCCTTATCCTCCTTGAGCGACGAACTTATCCCGCTAACTAAGCACACAGAGCGTGTGAATTCAAATGTACCAATGAGTAAATTATTTATAAGCGCCACCTTGACTTATAACATAATTCATCAAAGTAGTCAAGGTTACTTTGATAACAATACGAACAAACAGGATAAGAAACAGTCAAGTACAAGTAATTTGTCTAGCGACATAAAATTCTTCAACATTAAACAAACCTTGGGGTAAGTTACTTAAACTATGATCACATACGTGTATCAGTTATTAAGCCGTCCTTTGGAGCGTTCGACATCAATAGTTCCCAGTTATAGTTAAGAAACGGTTTAGTACTGGAAATTGGATTGTTCGGAGACACACGCTAAAATTGAAATAGCTGCAAAGCAAAGCACTGGTGGCAAATTAGGTCTGCGACACAGTATTGACGAAAAGCCCTTTCTAGTGTTAAAACGAGACACCCCAACGTCGTTGGTTCCCGCTATCTTGCGTGACAAAATTCTAACCGGCACCTCCGAACAGCATGGGTTTTATTTCTGAATAACACTTCCTCGAGTACAAGTAAGAGTCGAGAGGTTAATCTTTCCAATTACAACAGCATAAGGCAGTAGCAGTTCTAGAAGACAACGCACAAATTCTGGACGTAATCAAATCCCAACATACATCAACCAGAAAATACGACTGGACAAATAAATCGTAATAATTAGAGAAACCCAATGCAGCGTACTATCGCCACGTGGTGAAATATAAGTCAGTAAGCTCACCTGCAAACGTTCATTCTAAACAACAACCCGGTTCATTTCTAATTATTTATCCAATGTACTTTACATTCCACAACAGGCGGATAGTTATAACAACTTCAGATTAATCCATTACTTACTCTGATTTCTGTTTAGAATTTCACTTCGCACTTCTTTTTTACAAACACGACTGTTCTCGTTGCCAGTCAAACACAAAGAGAAAGAACGTAAAACAAACACAATTGGATTTAGACGTTGACCTTGTTCTATTAAACTCGCAGTGAAAGTAGGCAGGGCCGTAATAAGAAAAGTAACATGTATGCAGGACAATTATACGTTAGAAAAGTAAAAGCTAGTAAATATGAATTTTTATCGTAACAATTACTTCGGAATTAATTAATTTCGTTTTTTTAATCCCCTTTCTTAATCCGCAGCCCTTTCTCACAACATCAATGTATCGTTAATAAAATTCGATTTTAAATTCATCACGACCTAACTTCAGTTATTTTCTTATGTTTTTCAATTAATTATTTCTTCTAATTAATTTCTTAGACAGTTATCACATGTAAGTAACTTTCATTTGTGTTTTTACATACATGCACCACGTTTCTGTAGTTGCGCCTTTTCATTTTACCTTAATAATTTTCATGACCTTGACATATTTATTTAAATGCAAAATTATATTCTTAAAGTTACTTATTTCTAGCATATACTGCCGGATTCGATTTTTGTAGCTGATAATGGATCAAAAGGACATGTTATCTACACCGGGTCAAGGGATAATTTATTCTCATTCCACACAGCTTCAAAATCCTATCCGAACTACCTTCGATAGATCCAATATTTACAAAAATACAATACATTATTGGAAAACTGAGAAAAGGTTCTACTTAATATGTCATAGTCTACTTGATTTTCGTTTAAAATAACAAAGTTGACTGTTATCAATCAAAATCTTATACTTAATAAAAATCAACACCCCACTAGAGAAAAATCTTTAACATACAACTTCATGACTGTTGCGCATGATCGGCTCATTTAAAATCGCATACGTCTAAATACATAATAAAATGCTCGTAGGTTCACAGTCAGCACAAAATAGTGTTACAAACTTAGACTAAACCCCGCCAGGGAGATAACCTGTTCAATCGTAAACAATTGGATGGAGTGTCGACACAGTAGATATTTGATAATTACGAGTTTGTGTTAATCTAAAACCGTATTCAAACGTTTGTTGACAAATTTTATCAATTAGAGACTGAAGAAAGGTCTTTTAAATACAAGTTATGCGACTATATAGCAATACTTGCACTATTTGAAATCTTATGTATAGCAGGTGTCAAAATAAGAATGAAGTACAAAAAAAATATATTGAAATAACTGTACCACGTTACAATTTTGGTGAAAGCTCATATAAAGAAAATTATTGTGGAGAGCGTGTGGCGTCCAGGCAATTAGCTAAGTATTGACGCGGTGGGGGAATTAAGACTAAATCAAAAGAATAAATGTTGGCGTAGGGACTTACTCCTAAGGTCAGCTAGTATTCACAATAAAACAGTGTAAAATAATGTTGATAATTCTTGCAATATTATTATTTTTGTTGTATAGGGAAGAAAACTATGTAATGTAAACATTATTGTGGAATCTGAATTATTTTCTTGATCATATACAGGGTGATTTTAATAAATGTGCAAATATAAAATAGTTATTTACGTTGAGGACCATTGAACCCTTTGGTGATTGTTAACGTTCGGTCGCTACGACAACCTTTTGCAACAATTACCCCATAACAATCAACATTACTATCCGACAAACAAATTAGAATTGATGGCCCAACTTTTTATTTTCAACGAAAAATGAGAACAAATGATTAAATAAATTGCTCAAACTGCCATCCTTCATTAGCGTCGCAAGCTTCAGCATGTGGTATTGTTAAGGGTTTATTTGCAAAAGTAAAACGTATGTCGGGAGCCTACTTTAAAACGTGTGTCGTGTGTAGCACTTTACGACGAAAGTCAAATTTGTCGCGCATATTGCGAATTTTCCATTGGTGGAAATGTTTAATTCACAAAAGTGTCGAAGAGGACGAGCGGACATTTTCTACTTCCTTTCTAGTTGGGTGTTTTACACATAAATTATTAATGGGTGATTCAATAATTCCAAGTTAAATTTGTGTTTAAAGTTAAACCCGACCGCATTCACCGTAAGTACTTCTTTTCCTTTTTTGCTTCGTGGTTGTGTTAATTCTAATTACGACGTATGCTTTAGCACATGCGTTGACCTCATATTATTACAATCTGGATAATTCCGGGGGTTGCTGGAATGGCTATTTAAGAACCCTTCGCTACATAACTTAACGACTACCACGGTTTCGCATACATTTAAGCTGCCAACAGCCGATGAACTCTACAGGCTGAGGGGTCGTTCACGCTGCATACTTACTGCTTCGAGGGAACATATTTGCCTTCCGTTCTTCGCTGTACCTATACTTCCTCTAAAGGAAATCCTGGGGCTACCTACCTTCTGAAGCTGTCAAATACTCTCGCTAGCAAGAACCTTCCTTCTCGGAACTGCATACTACAGAATACAGCCAAGTTTTAATGTTTAAGAAACCTATTCACTGTACATGCGTATGAAGCTCACGTACATGTGACATTAAACGGTTTGAATCTCTAGCATTTAAGTAAATTTTTATTCGGGGTAGACTCCACCACTGACGTTCGGTTTTGTTTTTAACTAGCTCCATAAGTGCTTGGGCGCTTTAGATAAAGTGAGTGAAGCTAAATAAAAAGGCCTTTTGGGTTGGCGGGAGCTACTTACCGTGTTATTCCGAATTTAAGTTAGTTTTAAGTCACCGTGTGTAAGTGACGTTTGTACGTAGAGTTTTCTTAGTAACAAAACCTCAATTGGAACGCTAACTTTAATTTGGGTTGTGACAAACAAAAGCTTACATGAAATTCGACACATTAATTGTAAGCTTTAATTAAATCGTTGTTGCTAACGCCCGTAATTTTATGCGACAGTCTCTCTTATTTCGGTCACATGCTCCTACTTTAAGTTTTATATGCTATATTGAATTGTCTCTTTGTCTCTCTGATTTGTATTCGTTCTAGCGTATTAGACCTTTTAGTAAAACCTATTGAACTCCTGTTGGTCGGTTTTATTTCTTTCTATTACTCAGCAGGTGGCGCCTCGTTAGGCAGAAGTCTATTTCTTTACAGTTCCTCAAGGACCTCCCAACTCACCGACTAAGCCGGACACTGCTGTGCCAACTACTACAAATACTGGATCCTCCACGAATTTAGTGCCCTACATCGAGCCAAATTGTATTGTTCTTCTCTCTTGGTTGGTCCGCTAGAGCCGTCGCTTTCTTTTATTATTATTTGTGAACTACAACCGTTACAGTATCCAAGAATTGTTAACACGATATAACATTTCTGGGTTCTCATAACTCTACAGGGTGGCATAAACAACTTATTTCATGTGTCCCCATTTAGGTACGACTCTAAAGCGATGCAATTGTGGAAAATTGAAACACCCTTACGTTGGGCAAAGCGTTGGTTACCATTTTGACTTGGAACACACGTTTGTGTTTCAATGACTGGGCGTAGAAGTAAAACATTGTTACTGTGGTTCAACTATTCGTTACGAAATTAAAAATCTAATTTTAACACAAATTTTATTTAAAAACTTTGAAGGCTTTTTGACACTCAAAAATTTAGTGTATCACATGTTCAGAAATTGTTGTTTTACGATTATATATTTTGACCAGTATAAAAGTGTGCAGTAATACAAATAATATAACGTGTGGTAAAAAAATGTAAAGGAAAATAAGTAATTGGTTGTGGTGTTGTGTAAAAATATAATCTGATTATAATAGAACGTATATATAAAGGAAGGCATTATAATAAATTAATAACAAGAGGTTATGGGCCCAGGTGTAACTGATTTAATAGGAAAAGTGATTCACTAACACTTTGAACAAGAAAAATAGCTGAAAAACAACAAAACTTATTCAATGTGAAACCATTTGATGGGTATTGATTTGCAAATTGGGACGTTGCTATTGGAACAACAAGGAGTAAGTTAGTGAATCTGAGCTGTGTCCAAAATTTCTTAAGTTTGATATCGTTTGCACATGAATGCTTCATCAAACATTTAGAGTGCATTTAACATTTTCTCTATCTAGTGAATTCTTATGTGTCTCACCAAATTATACTTGGTGTTAGTTTGGTAATCACACTTGTCACAACTGAAAGGTTGTTCGCCGGAATGTTTCATCAAATGTATTTTTAAAGATCTAGAATGTTTAGCGTTGAAAACGCACAAATTGCATTTAAAGTTTCTCTCTTCGGAGTGAGTTGTCATATGTCTCACCAAATAAGATTTACGGTAGGTTTTGAAATCGCACTTGTCACAATTGAAAGGTTGTTCAGTAGAATGTTTCATCAAATGGGTTTTTAAATTAGAGGAATGTATACTGCTGAAACTGCACAAATTACATTTAAAGTTTCTCCCTTTGGAGTGAATTGTTGTTATGTGCCTCCCTAAATAAGATTTGCGGTGGGTTTTGAAATCGCACTTGTCACAGCTGAAAGGTTGTTCACCAAAATGTTTCATCAAATGGTTTTTTAAAGAAGAGGAATATTTACTGCTGAAACCGCACAAATTGCATTTAAAGTTTCTGTCTTTACAGTGAATTATTGTTATGTGTCTTACCAAACAAGATTTGCTGTGGGTTTTGTAATCGCAATTGTCACAACTGAAAGCTTGTTTACTATCATGTTTCATCAAATGATTTTTTAAAGAAGATGAATGTTTACTGCTGAAAGCGCACAAATTGCATTCAAAATTTCTCTCATCAGAGTGAATTGTTTTGTGTTTTGCCAAAGAAGATTTGTCGTGAGTTTTGTAATCGCAATTGTCGCAGCAGAAGGGTTGCTTACCAGAATGTTTCACCAAATGGTTTTTTAAAGAATAATAACGTTTACTGGTGAAACAGCACAAATTGCATTTAAATCCTTCTTCAGAGTGAATTTTTCTGTGTCTTACAAAAGAAGATTTGTTGTGGGTTTTGTAATTGCACTTGTCACAACTAAAAGGTTGTTCGCCGGAATGTTCCTTCAAATGTACTTTTAAAGATTTTGAATGTTTACAGCTGAAAAGGCACAAATTACATTTAAAGTTTCTCTCTTCAGAGTGAATTATTTTGTGTTTCACCAAAGAAGATTTGTCGTGAGTTTTGTAATCGCACTTGTCACAGCTGTATCTCTCTTCAAAGTGAATTTTTATGTGTGTCACCAAGGAAGAAATGTCGTTGGTTTTATAATCGCACTTGTCACAGTTAAAGGGTTGTTCACTGAAATGTTTCATCAAGTGCATTTTTAGGCAATAAGGACGCCTGCTACTGAAACCGCAAAAATTACATTTAAACGGTTTCTCTTCAGAGTGAATTCTTATGTGGCTCCACAAAGAAGATTTGTAGTACGTTTTGTAATTGCACTTGTCACAACTGAAAGGTTGTTCGCCGGAATGTTTCATCAAATGTATTTTTAAAGTTTTAGAGTGTTTACTGCTGAAAACGCACAAATTGCATTTAAACTTTTTCTCTTCTGGATGAATTTTTATTTGTTTCACCAAAGCAGAATTGACGTGGGTATTGCAGGTACACTTTTCACAGCTACTCCGTTGTTCACCGGAATGTTTCATCGTGCACTGAAAAAATAATTGTATGTAAATACTTGGTCGAGTACTTCAATAAAGCGTTATTTGCTTCAAATAAGTTTTGTCTCTTGTTTAATGAGAAAAATTGCTTTGTTTGAATCTTATTTGTTTAATTTAAACATATTTGTTCATTTTCATTAATTTGACTAACAAGTAACCCATTGTTTGACAATTGGCAAATTAATTTTAAACAAACAACTTTTTTTTTGCTTGGTGTTTAAATTCATTCAATCGGCGGTTCTGTAAGTTATTTATCAAGTACTGCATTTGGTAATGTTCGTATTTGGACTTGCTTGAAATAAGAATATGAAACTGGACTAAATATAGAGTTCATCATAAATTTAGTTGTTATACCAGCAAACATAATATCCCCAGAAAACTAAAACAACAAATCCAAGAAGTAAGACAAACAGAAAATAATTAATTATAGAATGTATTTATCGCCGAGTGCATTTCATTCTGTATCTAAATTTTGACGATTAATTAGATGTCTCTAATGCTGGAAAAACATTTCCAGTATGGTATAAGTACCATCTTCATTTCTCTTTACCGTTTGGTTAAAGTGTAAAGACCAATCCTTAATATAGCAAGGTAAGGTAGATGTACAGGTTGGCCAACTAAGAATGGACGCCGGCCATATCTCGGTAACCTACTTGCAGGAAAAAAAAATATTGGTAAATAGACCAATGGAAATCATTTTCGAGTTCAAAAAATTACCGCCAGGTGGCGGAATTCTCACAGCCAATAAAAAACGGGATTTTTCTAAGAAATATGCAGAGTAACATATATCAAATAATTCCATTCTGATTATGATTAATTATAATTGAAATATATCTTATTACTGATTGTCTAATGCGATCATGTATACTATCATATTCGTAAAAGTCGTTAATTCATTTCACTCAAACTCAGAAAAATTCACAGACGTGATACTATAATATTGTTATATTGAAAACATTATATTATTTGACGTCCTAAATGTTGAAATTGTATTCCATCATTTTCAATGCATCGAAAGATTTTGTCCTGCGTACTTTGAACAGTACACAGTGGAAATATGCTGCCACGTCCTATCCATCTAGCAGGCTATGTAGTATCTAAAAACACCAGCACAATTAGAGCGAAGTGCGCTAGACAACCATCATGCTGGAAAAACATTTTTTGTCGAATTCTAAGTGACACGTCCTCTAACAATATCGGTAGTTCTTGTATTAAAAAATGTATATAAATATAAATCAAATTGAAGAAAGGTTCTATAATTGGTCTCCCGACAATCCCTTCCCAAACATTTATAGACCGTCGACCTTGATGTTAGACTTCTTGCATCCAGTGTGGACTCGTTGTCGATCAGTAGTGCATATTATGCAAATTCACGCCTCCATTACTGTGAAAAGTAGCCTCACCTGTCCACAATATAAGCGAATGTTTTTACCTTCTTCGATCATTTCCAAAAGTTAGTGACAATGACCATTCATCTTCGGTGGTAGGACTTCCTACGTTTCTCGGTAGTGGCGTAGCCATCGCCATACAAAAATATAAAAAATATTGCTAGAAATATTTTCACTTTGTCTCACAATAAAAAATTCTTAGTGTGTAGGTATTTTAATTACAGAAATAATATTTATAGGAAATGGCCCAACTTCATTAAAATCAAATTGTTCTCGCCGTGCGTAAAACAGTGGATAATCCGATTTTTAATGTTAATGGTGAGGAAATTGTTTACCTTTTTGATGTTCCACATCTGATAAAGGCTGTGCGCAATAATTCAACATCTTGTGTTTCGATAGAAAAGAACATCAAGGAATTTTATTACAACATTTTATAATAGCGACGTAGAATGTTTAAGAATATTAGCGCCAAAACTTACAAACTCTCATATTCATCCATCAAATATGGAAAAAATTAGGGTTTCTCTTGCAACACAAGTTTTAAGTGCAATTTTAGGAAACTCGATGAAGAAGCAACCGCAACAATTGAAGTTATCGAATTATTTGACAAACTTTTTGATATTCTGAATTCTTCACGAACAAGCAATACAAAAGAATATAATCGTGCTTTTAAGGGGTTGGAATATCAGAAAAATTTCCTAAGCAAATGTTTACGATTTCTACAAACACTTAAAGTGTATAAGCACACCAAAGAAATTACAAGTCAGGTTAAATTCCTTCGTTGTTTTGCAATTACAATAAAAGGTGTGCTTATTTTTGAGATAAACTAAAGTCTGAAGGATTTGAGTATTTATTTACAAGGTGTTTGTCAGGATGCCTTTAAAATTTTTTTTTTTTTTTATTAGTCACACAACAAGGTGGGAATTGTGTCAACCCAACACCAACGTCAAAAACTGTTTACCAGATTTTGGTGAGAACTTAAAATTAAATCTAGACACTATTGTGAGATCTGTGGATGAAAATGCACCTTTAGAAACACAAGATTTCATAATTAGTTTAAAAGACTGTGAGTAGCGTTACCATAACAACGAAAAAATCGGGTACACTTGTGGTTACCTAATTCGAAAATGTTTTAAGTGTTCATAGTTGTGATGTATGCAAACAATATGCAAATGACCATAAAGACCTCGATGAAACTTCTTTGTATGCCCATTTCCGGAGCTACTAGAACAAAAATCTCGAACTGTTTGGCAAGTTGTATATGGCCAATGACAATTTTTTCCATTACGTTTGTGAACTGGAACAGCTTTTTGAGAAAAATTTTAAAGCTACTTTCTTGTTGGATCGTACTTTGTCCTGTACCTTAATTCATCATTCATATGATTCTTTTGGTTCACTTTGAATTAAAGCCCTTGGCTGAAACCGTTCTACATTTTTGTGATTTATAATAAACAAGTAAAAGTTGGCGCTTGAACTGTAAATTTTCAATTTAATTAATTTATTGCACAATTATTTATCGCATAAATTATCATACAACAAAACGATTCAGGACATTTGATTTAAATTTGAGGTTAACAAATATTACAGTGTTGACCTTATCTATCGTGTTAACAATGTAAGCGATTTAACAGTGTCACAACAATGTTTTATCACAACGCCATCTATATCGATTTCCACGAAGTCCTACCAGAGATATTTAAACTTCAAAGGTGTCTACGCATACTATCCCTACTGAATCTTATTGTATACTTTGTCAAGTAGTGAAACTTGGAAAGAAAATAGGTCCGAACTTAGTTTAAAAACTAGTGTCTACATTGAAAAACTTTCTCTGAATTACATTATCCAAGTTCGTGTTCCTACTGTTCAAGTTTTATAGACAAAAATAGTATAATATCATTCAAGCTTTAATAAACTAAGGGCCAGTTGCACCAAAGTCGGTTAAATTTAACCGTACGTTAAAAACAATCGTGACTATCAGGTAGTATTTAAAATAAAAATAGTCTTTTGGGACCCTTTCAGTGTGGAGGTAAGAAAACAAACAACTCAAAAAGATGTGTGATGAGGGGCAAGCACATCTTTTTGAGTTGTTTGTTTTCCTACCTCCACATTGAAGGGGTCCCAAAAGACCATTTTATTTTAAAATCGTTACTATGTTTAATTCTTGGATACTATTGTTTTAACCTACGGTTAAATTTAACAGACGTTGTTGCAACTGGCCCTTAATCTATAAAAGCTTGTAATATATATGTAAACCAGTCATTATCAAACAATGTAAACTTGCCCTCAGGGTATAAATACACCAGCTAATGCAATCTATTAAACATCTCTGCAGTTACCAGTTTATATAAATTTGTTGTATCAATTCTTTTTCAAAGGCAGCTAATTGCAGTTGTAAGTTTTGTTTTCACGGACAAGAAGCAATACCTAATATAAACTGGTACACAAAACTGCTTAGGTACATCAGAGAAAGATTGTACCATTTATATTTGCATTAGTAGCAGTAATTCAAAATATTTACCTGACTATTTGCTTCAATACACATTGGGATGTCAGTATTAAATAACACACAATTTTCTTCGACAACTTCTTCAGTCTTGATTTCATCTTCGATAAGTTCCTGTTTAATTTCACCTTTAACGAGAGGTGAGACGTGTGGGTATACTTGATTACATGTTTCATAATTGTAGTCGACTTCCTCCTTGCATCTGTTGCATGCTACCGGGTTGTTGGTTATGCTTAGATCCTTCAGCGAAATTTCAAAATGTAAATGAAACGTCATAAGACTATACTTACTTGCTCCGATTTCGATTTCAACACTAAACCATCGTTTGGTTCAAACTCAGGGTCTTGTTTAACTTCAACTGAACAAATTGCGCACGACATTGTTTAAAGCTTAAGGAAGTAAAAGTAGAGTTCAGAAACACAAGTGCCACGACTGGATTCTTTTGAGACTTAAAGTTTTTCAGATGCAAGCAGTGCTGCCAACATCATGTCATATTTAATTCCATATTTCATTGGCGAAACTATGACGCATAGTTGTTCTATCGACACGCCAATTAGATAAAAACGGTGGTCTTCGGGGTCTTGTGTCGAAATTTAAAAATATTTTGAGATGGACTTATGTACGTCAATAAAGGCTACTTTCTGAAATTATTTTGAAATGTACAGGGCGACCCAAAAAAGTGTGGTGCATAAAAAGTTACATATTTTTAAATGAAACGCTCTCTATTTTATTGTGATTTACATACAAAATGAACACATGTTTCATAAGGGTTCTCTATGCCTAATTGTTATAGTTTAAGAGTTATTTGGATTTTTCATAAAATTGAAAGCTCCCAAGAACACTTCATAATAACGAATTCTGTGTATTTACGAAGGTCAAATTCAATTCAAAATCGTTTGATATCCTATGCTTTGATATTATTATACAGAGTGTTTAATGTGTATATATATATGTCATCCCTACATTTCTGCGACAACTGTTTTTGCATGTAATTCTGCGTCAACCGCTTTGATGCGTCAATATATTGACGCAGAATTACAAACACTTGTAATTCGGTACCGGGTAATGATAAATTCTTTTACGTGATGAAGGTTGCAGCTATATTTTCGTAGGCAAATTGGGTCCGGCGCCATCTGTTCTATCATATTGGCTTGCTCATATTTAGTGTGACGCAGCAATGGTCACAGCGTGGTTTTTAAGGTATATTTTAGTTCGAGCAAAACTATTTTGGTGGCGCTAAACGCTGACTGTGTATATAGCTGTTATGGGTATTTCTTACATTCTCTTGATATTTCTGCGTCATGTCAATTTGGCAATCCCGTAATACCGCCAAACCGCTGAGTAATTTAAAACCAAGAAATAAATAAGTTTGATCCCAACGGATGTTGTAAAACGCATCTAGTTTAAAGTTTTTGTTTTCAAGACGTGCTGCATATAAGGTATGTAATCAAATTTTAATAATTTTAGACGAGCAAATGGGGTTTTTTGAACGTATGCTAGCAAGAACAACGGCATAATTCAAAGTTGGAATTGTGGCATTCAGTAAAATTTATCCGCAAAATTCGTTTTTTTATTTGGCTTATTTGACAAGATAAATGCAAACAATTAATACTTAGTCAAATTCTAAATACGACGTTTGGTCTTTTGGTTGTCATCATCAACTTTATTTTTACTTATGGGCGCCCCTCCTAATTCGTTGTCACATTTTTGAATTTGTTTTTTAAATTGCGATTTGGACCATGTATCATATATTAAAGTTATGACTCGTTGTTTGGGGGAAATAACAGCAAATTGTTTTTTACAAAGAGTGCCTTGAAAATGAAATCCATACTTCACTGCGTTTTAAATTCACAACAACCGTTCTTCAATATATTTTAAATTAACAACACAGGTGAAACTAAATTGTAAATAACAAAGAAATTAAGAAAATTATAAAAGGTATTGCAACCGTAGGTGACATTAAAATAAATATCATAGAAATGTCAAATATGTGTTTATTTTTTAAAGAAAAGTATCATTTCCTAGGCACTCTTTGCAAAAAACAATTTTCCGTCATTATCACCAAACTATAGCGGAATCTTAACATATGAGACATCATCGTAATCTCAATAAAAATGCGAATTCAAAAATGTGACAATTCAAAATGGAGCCTATAAGAAAAAAAATAAAGTTGATAATGACTGTAAAAAACGAAACATCGTATTTTGAATTTAATGACATCATAATGTAGAAGTAGCAATAACAAAGTGTTCATTGTTTGCATTTATGTGGTGAAATAAGCTCTGAAAAAATAAAAACGAATTTTCAAAATTTCGTTTTTCTGCGGATCTGTCCGGAAGTAATCGGAATTTTTTTAATTTCAACAAGGCATTTTACTGAGTGCCACAATAGGCAACTTTGCCCAGTTTAACCAACTTCGTATCTCTTCAAATAGCTGAGATCTCCATGCTTGAGCTCTACGAACGGACACCATGCATAAGAGGTTTTAAAGTGGTTGGCTTAGTGGAAACATGGCTAGAAGAAAGAGATTGAAAACAATAGGAGAGGAAGATGCTAGAAGACTTTTACATGGGGTTTGCGACAAAAGGTGAGGGAAGGCTGTAAAAGACTGAAAAAGGGAGAAATATGAAATATTAACAGTTTATGGAAAGGAAATGAAAAGAACTAAAAAACATACAGGATGCAATTAGAGAAGAGGAAAGATAAATAATCATAAAAGGGGATTTTAATGTCAAAGTAGGAGAGGAAAGAGGAATGATGATAAATGGAATAATAAAGAATAGAACTTCAATGGACAAGAAAATAAATGAAGAAAGCAGAAAATTATTAGAAATGCGCAGAGAGGGTGAAAAATTATGAATGAAAATATGGAGAAAATGAGTAAGAAGAATATATACAGGGTGTATCGCATATGAACCGACACAGAGCAGGAGCATGTTGAGAACCATAAAATATGGCTAAACCTAACCTACCTTTATACTAAGTTGCACTCTTAAGAAGTTATAGGCCTTCAAAGTGGAGTTTTAAATTTCGAAAAAATCAATATTTCAGTACCGATTCGACTTAGGAAAACCAAATTTGGTGGAAGTTCTAGTTGTACCAAATGTAACTAACCGATGATAATTAACGTTCAATTAAAATAATTTAAACGGGTGAGTAGAGGTAATTAGCCCTTAAAATGTCACGGATTTTTTTAACCTGTTCAAAAATTAAAAATTATTATTTGGTCTTATCGATAATTTAATTAAAAATTTTTTTTATTTTTGTTGTTTTCCAAAAAAACTACTGAAATATTGATTTTTTCGAAATATAAAACTCCATTTTGAAGGCCTATAACTTCTTAAGAGTGCAACTTAGTATAAAAGTGGGTTAGGTTAAATATAACCATATTTTAGGGTTCTCAACATGCCCCTGCTCTGTGTCGGTTCTTATGCGATACACCCTGTATACATAGGAGGAAGAGGAAAATCAGTCATTGACTATGCGATACTTATTAAAGAAAGTAGGTATAGAAGATATAAACATTTTTAGGGTAGAGGACGAATAAGAATCAGACCACCACCCTTTGGTAGTACATCTGCGTGAAGAAAACAAAAAAGAAGAAGAAAAAGAGAAGTATGGGAATGGAGGACAATATGAACAAAAAAAACTAGAAAGATATAAGATGAAAATGAAAAAAAGAAATGAACATATCAGAAGAAGTAGATGTGAAAAATGTAGTAAAGAAAATGAAAGAAAAAGTAGAAAAAATTAAGTATAGAGAGAACATGAAATTGAAAGAAAAAATAAATGAATAATGAAATGGTAGGTGTGAAACAACAAAAATGAGAAAAGAGATGAAAATAGGAAAAAGGCAAACTAGATGTAGAAGAATACAAAATATTGAGGAAAAAACTATATAGGAAAATATGAAAGAAGGATTGAAAAAACAGGAAGAATAACAAAAAGAATACAGAAAATATCAAATCAGGGACAAGTATGGGATTTTTAAATATAGAAGGATAAAAGAAAAGTGGAGGATCAGGTATAGATGAAAACAAATGAACAAAATATTGTATGGAACTGCTAGAAGGAAAATCAGAACCACAAATATATAAAAGTGTAAGCAATGAGAAAACAATAAAAAAAAAAAAAAAAAAAAAAAAAAAAAATAAAAGACGTAGAAGTATATAAAGAAGAAGTAGAAGAAGCAATAAGAAAAATTAAAAAAAGAAAAGCAGAAGTTATAGACGATACTCAAGGAGAGTAAATGAGGGAAAGATTTAAAAATATTTTTAATAAAATATGGAAAAGTGAACGTTTTCCAGAACATTGGAATAAGGCGATAATATGTCCATTATATAAAGCAGGAGAAAATATAGTAATTAAAACTATAAGAGGTATATGCGTAACACGTGCAGGATACAAAATATATGCAGATTTAAGAAAACTTCTGAAGAAGATGGAGAAAAAAGGGTACTATTTGATTAGCAGACTGGGTTTAGAAGTGGAAGGAAAGCAGTTGATAAGATTTACATACTGAAACAAATAGTCAACAAAGTAATGGTTACTTACTTACAATTATAGATTAGAAATTAAAATATTAATGACAGTTGTTAAGGTCAAATTATAAATTAATATTAAAGAATTTTTTAAAAAAAGATGGCGTTTAGTAACTTCTTAAAAATAATGGAAGTTCAATATTTAATTTAATTAAATAACAATTATTTTAAAGAATAGTTATAAAAACTACAATAGTTCTACATATCAGAGCACATTGCAAACAATGTACACCACCAGTAAGTAAAGAGCAAACAATAACATAACCAGTAACACAACATAGTATGACATGGCAACGTTGGTGACGCAGCAAAATCTGGTGTGTGAACAAAAATATCCATCAAAGACGCAAAATAGTCGTCTTACCGAAATGGGATATACTTTGATGCCAAAATAATGGTAACATATAATGATGCAGCAATGTAGTAAAAATGAATGCAAGAAATTTTGTACTTTTGTTTGGAATATATTCAAAAAAATGTGCCAGAAAGTTAGCCATTTGAATTTGATACTGAATGATAATTTAAAATATGAATATACTGCATTCCTTCTAGTAGACGCAAAAATGTAGCAATAATGAAATGATGCAACAATGATTGCAAGATTTATATATCTATGTATGTAAAGCAGTTACATAGTGGATTCTTCAATAATTATAGCCAACATAACAGTTGGCAAGTATAAAAATTTCGAATCGCCTGCAGTAAAGTACGCAAGAGCTTGTACAATAGCAAACAAACACTGAGAATCACCCAAAGAGACAGCTGTTTCGTCCTTTTGGGACTCATCGGGAGTGAGAGAACTCGAGTGTAAGTTCACTATTGTAAAACGCGTTCTGTCGACTATATGCCCTACTGAGGGATGACAATATTTAAACGATAAGTTTTTCGACATCTAGTGTCGACTCGTGAAAGCGTTCACGTACGTAAGTAAGCAACTTTGCCGACAGGTATGTAAAGCATTTACATAGTCGATTCTTCAATAATTATAGCCAACATATCAGTTGGCAAGTATAAAAATTTCGAATCGCCTGCAGTAAAGTATGCAAGAGGTTGTACAAAGCAAACAAACACTGAGAATCACCTGACAGCTGTTTCTGTCCTTTTGGGACTCTTCAGGAGTGAGAGAACTCGAGTGTAAGTTCACTATTGTACAAACGAAATTTTTTATACTTGCCAACTGTTATGTTGGCTATAATTATTGAAGAATCGACTATGTAACTGCTTTACATACCTGTCGGCAAAGTTATATATATATCGTGGTTTAAAAAATACGTAGTAAACTCTACTGTACGTATATTAGAAAGAAACATTTTAAATTAAACTGAGACACTTAAATAAAGACACTGTACTTCATAAAGAACAGTTAAGCAATTAACAGGAGAATAATTAATTAATTCGAAAAAAGGTTCATACGTAAATGTATTATATCTCAGTTGTCGTCGTTTAATATTTTTCAGTAATGACTCAACTTTTTTCTATTCTGTCGTTTATTTCGGAGTAAATGTTCCCATTCCTTTGTATAGTCACACCCAGATATCTAAATACTCGTACTTGCTCAATCTTTTGCTCGTTTATTTTTATTGTTACGTCCATGTCGTCTTTACCTATAACCATGACCTTGGTCTTCTCCACATTCATTTTTAGATTTCTACTGTGTAATATATTTTTCCATATTTCTAAGTTGTATTGTAAATCTTGTTCATTCTTGGCATAAATAACTAAATCGTCAACAAATACGCTTTCTGATATATTTTCTATTTCCATATTTCTGTACCCCACTTGTGACTTCTTCACTTTACCTTTCACTTCTTTTAATATATCGTCCATTACTATATTGAACAATATTGGGCATCGTACTCCTCCCTGTCTTAATCCATATTTTGTCATAAATTTTTGTGAGTGTAAATTACCTGTTCTAACTATATTTCTAGTATTTTTGTATATGCTCTTCTTTGTTTTAGGCTGTTCCATACTATACTCCTCTGTACACTGTCAAATGCTTTTTCCTTTCCTAAACCCGCACTGTGCATCTTCTAAATGATTTTCTATTTCTGCTATTAACTTCTTTCCCATAACACTTTCATATAATTTTGCTATTATAGATAACATCGTAATTCCTCTGTAGTTATTGCAGTCTTTTCTGTCTCCTTTTTTATATATTGGCAATATTATTCCTATCACCTATTCTTTGTGGATTTTTTCCTCCTGCCAAGCTTTGTTAAAAATTTTCATTATTACTTGTAGTCCATTTAAACCCAAATTTTTACCATTTCTGTCGTTATTTCATCATATCCAACTCCTTTGCCTCTTTTTAATTTTTTACTGCTTCTATTACGTCTTCTAGTTTTATTTCTTCTTGGTTTTTGTGTTTTGTTCTAATTACTTTATTTCCCTCTTCTTCATCTATTTCTTGTATTTGTTCTATTGTCGTCATATCTTCAAAATATTCTTTCCATCTCTTAACTATTTCTTTTTCAGTTCCCAATGATCTTCCATCTTTTCATTCAATATGTTTAACTTTAAATGATTTTCCTTTCCTGCGTGATTTCATTTCTGCTTCTTGTCTCTTATTTCCTTTCTTATCTCCTCGCTCCACCAGTTTGTTTGTTTCTTGTTATCGATTATTTTGGTCATGTCGCATACTTCTTTTGCTGTTGTTAACAATATTTCTTTAGTACGTTTCCATGTTTCTTCCAATGATATTTTATTTATATTTTCATTTATTTTATTCATCTTCTCTTCCACTTCTATGTTGTAGATTCTTGCCGTTTCTTCTTCTCTTAGCTTATATGTTTTGATTTTTTCTTTTGCTTGATTTTTATTTTTATTTTCACACATATTATTTGTTTTCTTGGTCTCTTCATGACCTATTTTTACTTATTTAGGTCACTAGGTAGTGATCTGAGTATATTTCCGCCCCTTTTTTAACTCTGGTGTCCTTTATTTCTTTCCTAAAGCTTCTGTTCACTATTATATAATCTATTATAGACTTCTCTCCTCAGGTCGCTACCTCTCTAGTGTACTTATGTATATTTTTGTGTGTGAAGAATGTGTTTGTAATTACCAGATTATTTATTATGCAAAAGTTTATCAGCCTTTTACTGTTGTTATTTCTAACGTTTTCACCTTGAATACCTATTGTTTCACCCGAATCTTCATTCTTCTTGGCTAATCTTGCATTTAGTTTTCCTATTCTTCCTTGACTTTCCTCTACTATTGCTGATAATTGTTTCCAAAATTCGTCTTTATTTCTTGCCACTTCGTCCTCATCTGGTCCATATACCACTATTATAGTTGTTTCTGCTTTTTCCATTTTTATTCAGTATTCTCGCCGAAATCCCCGTCCATTTATTTATGTATTTAACGAGTTCTTTTGTTATTATACAGCCCACTCCTTCTTTTTTCCTGTTTTTATTGTCTGTTCCGCCTCCTTCCAATTCTATTTCTCCTTTTCCTTTTTTCGTTTCAGTTATGCCCAGTATATCTAGTCTTGCCTTTCTAAATTCATCTTCTAACTCCTTTTCTTTACCTGTTATGCTTCTACTGTTCCACGTCCCAATTTTCCATATTTTTCTCTTTTCTTTTTTTTCTGTTTCTAACTATTGTTTGTTCATGTGATTTCTGGTCTTGTTTTATAAAGACCTTTCTTTTTTCTTTTATAGTTACTATTCGTTTCCATTGCCAATTCTTTCTTCATTATTCCTTTCCGTTGCGCGATCGTTTCTTTCTTTCCTATCTTTATTTTCTCCGATTGTCTTGTTAGTTTTTTGTATATTAATATGTTGTTAAACTTTACGCTCGAAACTAACCCATATTTCATAAAGGGGGGCCTATTTTTGTTCAAAAAGTGGGAGGTTGTCAAAAATACTAAATAATTATACAGTTAGTGGAAGTAGGATGAGAAAAAAAACACGTTTATTTTCGTACTAAAAATAACATTTTAAATTACAGAAAAAAGTGATACTAAAAGTACCGACAACAAAACAATAAAATTTGAAATGCACGTTCATCTAATGAAATTAACATTAGAGAAAAACATATATTACGTCTGAGGTGAGGTCCCAGAACCCCCTATCTACATCTACTTACGAAACAACTTATACGAGGTGCATGATTTCATACTGACCAATTTTGTCAACAAATGGGTTTTTAAGCCGCCTATCTAGTTGAATTTTCTATCATTTGTAACAAAATTCTATAAAAAATTCAATACTGTAGCACATCTTGATGTGGAAATTCTATACTTCCTAAAAGTAAATTAAATTTGTTATTTGATAATACAAAAATATACAGAGTGTTCCATTTAAGTTAACTAAGTTATTTATTAGTGATATGGTCGAAAATAATAAGAGTCTAACAAATTGAAGCGACAAATCGAATAGGATTTCTAGCAATTTACACTTGAATTTGGACGTCGTGGATAACCATATTTCGTTGTTATGAAGTGTTTTTGAGAGCCTTCGATGTTATGAAAAATCGAAATAACTCTCCCAAGTAACAATTCGTGACGACAAATACAGTACTTAACGTAAAGCATGACGGATTCTTTGCAATTTTTCATTAAGCGATTTTTACGTCACGAGTTCGTCACAAAACCGTTTGTTCTACGCTTCATCGTTAATTTTCTACACGTATACAGTAACGATAAATTCGAGAAGAAATCGTGAAGCACTAACGATGCTTATGCGTGACGCAGTACTGACGAACTATATCGTATCGGTGCGAGGAATTAGTGACTTGACCGTCACGATTGTATTATCATACTTTAAACTTTGGCGGAAGTGCAGTGGTTGTTGTATATAAAATACACATTAATACTAATTATTTGTTCAATTGTTTAGACTTTAGACGACCAAAAAGCAATATATTTCCCTTACAAAATGCAGGCTTGGATATAATTAATGCTGATGAAAGTGATTGTAGACCATTTAATAACTTCTACAATAATAGTTTAAAGATAGAAATGGAGATCTTTCTAAAAACGTGAATAGTGGAAAGGAGTCATATTAATACGTACTCAAAAATCATAACGTAATAAGAATCATCCTTATTATTTTACAATGCGAAGATCCACTTACTCACGTCTAAGTAGAATCCATTTTGATTTTCGTGACCTCAAGACATTATGTGGATTTTGTAACGTAGAATCGTCAAGATTAAGTGACGCAAATTCCTGAAAATTTGGTCACTTATATCCGTGACGCCTACGACACCCAAATTCTTGACAACTTCACATATCCTTTGTATCAAGTTCGTGACGATTTTCAACATTAAAAAAAGTGCGATTTGACTGCTGCGTCAGTTAGGAATTCTGCGAAGAACTACTGAAATGTAAAGATACATCACGAACGGACGTGTTACGATGTCGTGCAGCATTGTTACTTGGGCTTAAACTATAACAATTAGACATAGAGAACCCTTATGAAATATGTGTTCATTTTGTATGTAGAATATAATAAAATAGAAGGTGTTCTATTTAAAAATATATAACTTTTATGCACTACACTTTTTTGGGTCGCGCTGTACAATTTAAAATAATTTAATAAAGTAGCCTTTATTAATGACGTACATAGCCGATCTCAAAATGTTGTATCGTTTGTCTACTACAGACCGTCTCGAAAAACGTGGCCCACCCTGTACAAATGTGTGTATACTATAGAGATCACACAACCAACAGTACAAAATCTTGTCATACCCTACGCAAAACTACCTCTCTTACGCATAATTTTTTTTTTTACCAAAACCGGTTTTCTATGGAAAATAATAATGAATAATAATCGTGAAGCAGATGGTGAATAAATAGTTGGAGTAGAAATGAGGCAAGGTTTTGTGATTGTTCATGGATATTAAAATGGCCTTTGATAACGTAGATGGAGGAATGTTATGGGAGGTGTTAAGAAGATAATCTTGTGATGATATATAAGAAAACGAGGTGCAGGTCGAAGAGGAAAGGACAAAAAACAGGTTAAGAGGAGGATGTCCCATAAAACCGAGCTTATTTGCGATAGACATAGAAGATTTCGAAGAGATGAAGAGACGTCAAAAGGAAGGTAAGAAGGGTTGAGGTGTAGGCGTTAGTTTATGCCGACGATGTAGTGGTGTTGGCGGACAGTAAAAAGAAGATGAGGGACTAATAGAGGCAGTGAGGATGTACTTAGATAAGAAAAACTTAAAAGCTAATGTGGAGAAGAAGAAAATAATGGTATTCCAAGAAAAGGGAGAGGAGAATGACACTAAAATGGTGGTGGGAAAAGGAAAAACTAAAAGGGTAGATGATTATCTAGCACCAATAAGAGAGTTGGGTAGAAATAGAAATAAAGATACTAGGTCAAGTGTGGGGAATGGAAGAAAAGTCGTTTATGAAAAAAATGAAAGTGAATTTTTTTATAAGAGAATATAAGAATTAAGGCTTCCACGGCCGGATGAGTCATTACGGTTACCTTTTCAAAACGATATTTAGAATTAAAAATAAGAAAATGATAAGTATTGGTACAAGGAGAAGAAGAGAAGGTGTCGAATAAGTGGAGAAGAAATGTGAGAAGAGATGGAAAGAACGGTAATTTAGAGAGGAGGGAAAGGTGTAGAGTAGATCAAGGAAGTGCTGGAAAAAAGAATTAAGAAGAAAATTGTAACTTGTTAGTAAAGATAGATAGCCGGTTCTAGAGCCTCACTTCCTCATCTCTGATATCAGTACTTGTACTTCTCTCTCTAACCCATTGTTTGTGTATATACCTTTCCTTGTTTGTACCTCATAACACCAACACACAGGGTGATTCAAAATTACTGTCAATTTTATATACAGGGTGTTCCAAAAGTACTATCAATATTATATACAGGGTGTTCCCAAAGACTGTTTATACAACTACAGGTCTGTTTATACAGGTACAAGTCTGTTTCTACAGGTACAGGTCTGTTTATACAGGTGCAGGTGTGTTTATACAGGTATGTTGGTATTATGACGTACAAACAAGGAAATGTATGTACACAATTAGTTAGAGAGAAAACATATATATACAAGCGTGTGACGTCATAGGTGAGGAAGTGAAGCTCCAGAACCGGCTATCTATCTCTACTCTTGTTTATATATAGTTAAGGTGGAAATAATAAAGGATGTGTTTTTTTTTCTTATTAAAGAACTAGTTTCAGAAGATGCATTTTATAAGACGAGTACAGTTTACGTTTAATATCAAATCAGTGTTACCACTGTTCGGAATAAAAATTGTTCTATTTCTATAAAAGAACTCAACTTTCTATAAAACAACTCATTTGGGTGCTTTTATAGCTCTCTAAGCGACCCAAAATAGAAAAATATGTTTCAGCTTTTGGTAGTTAAAAAAATTGACTTAGGTACCATTTTATTTACCATTTTTGCACAGCATCAATACAGCAATGAATTGAAAAATGACAAAAAATTTTTAAATGTAAAAAATTTAAATAGTTAAAATAAGAGAAAACAGGTTTAATTATTTTTAAATAAATACAAATTGTAAATTACAGTAAATGCTCAAATAAACCACCGCTTTGGGCTAAACAATATCCTAATCTATCATAAAATTCACATCTAACCTGCGAGAATGCGAGGCGTTATTTTTTGCGCATTCTACGCTGATGCGTGTCTTTAACGCCTCTAAATCTGGAAACCTTTCCTTAGTATAAATTTAGAATTTTACATCTCCCCAGAAATAATATAGTTATTTGGGGCAAGATCCTCAAATCTTGGGGGCCATTTAATACGACAGTTTGGTCCGATCACAGTTATTAAAGAAATTATTAAGAAATTCTTTCACCTCTAGGCTGTTGTGAGCAGGACAACCGTCCATTTGAAACCAAATTTCTTCTTCCTCCGGAGCTACTGATGGTAAAATATTTTGTTGCAGCAAATCCAAAAACCTTCCTGCGTTTAGCTTTCCTCATAGAAAAAAGGTCCAATAATATGATGCTCCATTATTCCTACACAAACATTAATTTTTCGGGGATAAGCATGTCAAAATAAAACTCTGCTCTTCATCTCCCTCATTTTTTTAATATGTGTGATTTCTCGAGAACTTATACTGGGATTTTCAATAACTGCAGATAATGCGCGGTATTTTCAATTTCAAACACATTTCTTTGAATGTTCTTGTCATTTTGGTTACACTTGCACGAAGAAATTAACGTGCCAGTATTTTCAAATTTTGTGATAAATCTTCCAATTGTAGTTTGACTTGGAATCGGGCGGTTCGGATATTTTGGGCTAAACAAAGCACTTACATTTTTATCATTTCTACTCGTTCTGATACGTTGTACGACATTTTTTACGTTTACTGTTATCACTAATAGAATGGCATCTAAGTATTTTGACATTTCATTGCTGTATTGTGCTGTGCAAGAATGGTAAATAAGTAGATCAATTTTTTTAACTAGCAAGGGCTGAAACATATTTTAAATAGTCTCATCTAATGCAGAATTTAATTCTTCAAAGAAAAGTTCCTATGAAGTTTTTATCTAAAATGATTTGGGAAGCAGGAGTTTAAGATTTTATAATTTCCCATTGGTTTTCCTACCATTCACCACCCGGTATATTTGTCTATTACTGTTTCTCTCCACCACCATTTACCTTTCTTGATCACTTTTTAAAATCAATTATATGTAATTGCTCTACATTTACTTGTTGTTTTTCTCCAAATATCTCTTCAAAACTTTCATCATTCTTCTTTATTCTTCGCTAAGGCTAAAATATCGCCCGCCTACGCCAACACCCACACCTTTTTCCTTCCAATTATTGCTCCTTCTACCTGATGCTTTTTCAATTCTTTTATTCTACATGTTTAACATAAATTGAAAACAGATTAAAACCATTGATTATAAAGTTACTAAAGATTCGCAACGCATATGAGGAAAATGTAACGTATAATTTCATCGATTTGTAGATGGCTCCACCGTCGATTTTCAGCGAAATTTTTGCTTTCTTGCGTTCGTTGAATTAGCGTCACCGTTGAACCGCTCCGAGTTTGTGCGTGTGTCTGGAAGTTATTGTGATTTGTTGTGACAATGGCTAAATGCGGATACGTGAATTGCAAAAACAATACTAAGAAGACAGAGACAAAAGTTTTTTTTTAATTTCCAATAAAAGATGTACGCCGCGCCAGCGAGTGGCAAAAATTGTGGGAACATTATTATTGCTATTGTAGATATTGACGCTTTAGGAAATAAGTTAATTTGTGAAGAACATTTTTAAGGTCAGACATAATTATAAACAATAAAATAAAACAATTACATAAAAATGCAGTGCCGGCAAAATTCGAGAAAGAAGGCACTCGTTTGAAGTGTTTCACATAAATTCGTCGCGGGTTTTATTAACTTTATTCCGTTTGAAAATTGGTCGCATATAATTTATGATTTTTAATTTATCCAACTGTAAGTTTTTGCGCAAAAACCAAAATACAAAACAATTTTAATAGCTCATTAACAACTTATTTGTTGTTTGATTACAATGTACTAAAAGTTGTGTGTAATTATTGAGAATTAAAATTTTAAAAGAATATTTCAAATTAAATACAATTGACTCAGCATATCTTTTATCAGTGAATTTATGTTATTTTTTTCCTCTTAGAATCAACTTGCGAAGTCCTTCTCAATTCAAGAGAAAAACTCAGCAGATTCATCTTTTCCAACTGGGCCCAAAGCGAATAAATTGTTTATGTAAATAATAACCACAATTACATGAAAATACATAAAATGATGTTTTTATCATAAGTTGTATTTAATTTAATTTTCTGAGTGTATTTAACCGATTGACCTCAACTTGGTCGTCTTTTACTTGAAATTCCTAATTTCGAAAAAATAATATACAAGAATTTAGATCGTTCAGGAGAAGATTGTAACTAGTTTTCGGGTAATTTCATAAAATGTAACTAATTATCAATGTGCTGCAGATTTAACAAATTTTGAAATAAATTTGTTTTACATGTACATTTTTTGTTTAGTTTGATGCAAACTTTTAAGAATAATATAAAATTCTTATTGTTTTATAATTACACTTTGGGATAAGATCTCTCAAAATTAGTTGATTTTCAAATAGCTTCAACTTTTTTCTTTGAACTTCGATTTACTTAAAAAACGACGTCGTTTTTATGATAACGTATCATATGATATTATAACTTGTGTTAATCAGTTTATAAGGACACCGGTTGTAAAAATATTTGATGAATTATTTTAATTGTTAATTTTCTTGTCCACTTTTGAAATAAAAATTAGTAGTTACAATCATTGCATTTATTTATAACGTAGACTGGCTGGCGATAAATCATCGAAACCTGATACCGTTGCTAGTAACATTTTATTAAGGCTAAACGCAGTTTACGACGGTGGAATTTGTAGTTCGCATTTTATAAGCTGGCGTCGCCGAAGTACAGTTTCATTTTTATGAAAGTTCTCCATAAAGGCACGATATTTAGCATTAGGTTCCGCCTCTTAAAGAACCTTTACTCAATGCTAGAACTTATATTATAACGAACATCCCTGCTTTAGTCCCTATCGGTCCAGAATTCGTTTCTCAACTTTCTGCCTACACTTGTTCTACACTTTGACTCCCATTCTCTCATAATTTTCGTTCGACATTATCGAATTAATGTCTACTCTGTATACAAAAGAGAACATACAAGAATTATAGAAACAATTATCAAACAATCACATGTAGTCTTGAGTCAAGGCAAGAAAAATTCGATACAATCAAGAAACAATTAGAGAATATCCAAAAGCTAACAGATAATCTTGAAATAATCACAAAAATTATGAGAAATTTTTAGCAAGAAGTAATTTGGTATGCATTTTTCTACTGCAGTTGACCCCTCGTGTGACGTCAGTACTCAAAGTAGAATACGCGTTCAACGTGATGTTAAATTAAATCTTTTGTAGAGTGATTACTGTTGAATTTAATTTAAAACTGAGTCTTCAGAATAAATTCTTGTGAGTCTCATCAAAGCAGATTTGTAGTTGGATCTATAATCGAATTTCTGTGAATTTTTATGTGTCTCATCAAATTATATTTGCTGTTAGTTTGGTAATCGCACCTGTCGCAACTGAAAGGTTGTTCGCCGGAATGTTTCATCAAATGTTTTTTTAAAGAATAATAATATTTGCTGCTGAAATCGCACAAATTGCATTTAAACATTCTGTCTTCAGAATGAACTCTTATGTGTCTCACCAAAGAAGATTTGTCGTTGGTTTTATAATCGCACTTGTCACAGTTAAAAGGTTGTTCACCGAAATGTTTCATCAGATGCCTTTTTAAAGAAGAACCATGGTTACTGCTGAAACCGCAAAAATTACATTGAAACAGTTTCTCTTTCGAGTGAATTCTTATGTGGCCCCACAAACAAGATTTGTAATGGGTTTTGTAATCGCACTTGTCACAAGTGAAAGGTTGTTCGCCGGAATGTTTCATCAAATGTATTTTCAAAGATGTAGAATGTTTACTGCTAAAAACGCACAAATTGCATTTAAAGTCTCTCTCTTTAGAGTGACTTGTCATGTGCCTCACCAAAGAAGATTTGCGGTGGGTTTTGAAATCGCACTTGGCACAGCTGAAACGTTGTTCGGCAGAATGTTTCACCAAATGGTTTTTTAAAGAAGAGGAATGTTTACTGCTGAAACCGCACAAACTGCATTTAAAGTTTCTCTGTTCAGAGTGAACTGTTATGTGTTTCACCAGGGAAGATTTGTCGTGGGTTTTGAAATCGCACTTGTCACAGATGAAAAGTTGTTCACCAGAATGTTTCATCAAATGTTTCTTTAATGAATAACTATATTTACTGCTAAAACCGCACAATTGGCATTTAAAGTTTCTCTCTTCAGAGTGAATTGCTATGTGTCTCACTAAAGACGATTTGTCGTTAGTTTTGTAATCGCACTTGTCACAGCTAAAACGTCGTTCACCCGAATGTTTCATTAAATGTTTTTTAAAAGAAGACAAAAATTTACTACCAAAACTGCACAAATTGCATTTAAAGTTTATTTCTTTACAGTGATTTCCTATGTGTCTCACCAAAGAAGATTTGTCGTAGGTTTTATAATCGCACTTGTCACAGCTGAGGAGTTTTCCGCCAGAATGTTTCAATAAATGTTTTTTTAAAGAATAATAATATTTAGTGCTGAAGCAGCACAAATTGCATTTAAATCCTTCTTCAGAGTGAATTTTTATGTGTCTCACAAAAGAAGATTTGTTGTGGGTTTTGTAATTGCACTTGTCACAACTGAAAGGTTGTTCGCCGGAATGTTTCATCAAATGTATTTTTAAAGTTTTAGAGTGTTTACTGCTGAAAACGCACAAATTGCATTTAAACTTTTTCTCTTGTGGGTGAATCTCCATGTGTTTCACCAAAGTAGATTTGACGTAAGTATTGATGTCACACTTTCCACAGCTAAACCGTTGCTCACCGGAATGTTCCATCGTGCACTGAAAAAATAATTGTATGTAAATACGTTACAAAGTTAAGTTTTGTCTATTGTTTAATGAGGAGAATTGCTTTGTTTGAATCTTATTTAATTGATTTCAACATATTCAGTCACTTCTATTAATTTCACTAACAAGTAACCGATTGTTTGATAATTGGCAAATTAATTTTAAACCAAAAAAAGATTATCTTTAACTGTAACGTTTTTTTTTGTAAGCTTCATTGTGTATGTGAAAATTAAAAGGAAGGGGGATGCACGTCCCCAGTTTATATTTTAGTATTTTTAAGTTAGTCGACTCTTGATTAGTAACATGTAGTAAAAGCAAGAACGTAACTTAGCGGAATAATCTTGTTGAAATTATACAATCGCTAGGTAATGAAGAACGCAAAACGGTGTCCGCGTAACTATTGAGAAGTGATTTGTATGCGTGTGTTTAACTTACGTTGATAATAACGTTACGAAAGTTCGCGAAACTAAAAAGATTTTTCGTTCGATTTAAATAAGATGTCGAAACAAACGCTAGCGGACTAGTCAATATCTCTTACAACTGCGAACTAATTATAGCACTGAACGATGCAATAAAAAGGTTCCTGATTAAATAAATTTGGTGTAACAACGACATAACATAACTTGGAAGTTTTGGTGTATACCCCAAAACGGATTATTCGGCTCCTCAGAAGAAAATCAACTGATGGTTTTTTCCCGGAAAACTATGAGTGCTTGTTGTGTGCGGTTACGAATAACCAAAAATCAAGCATATTTTCTCGTTTGTTCTTGTTTGGTAACGTTGTATTGTCCAAAATAAACAAACTGAGATGGGGTTTGTGAATTTCCAGTTTGATGCTAAATTAGTTCGATCATGATCTTCGTGAATCTGTAATTAATTTTTAAGCAAATTTCGTTATAATCTGCGTTCACGAGTGAAAGCGAGCGGTAAGGCCATTATATTTTTGCGATTGGTTTTAAGTAAAGCGATTGCGTTAAGTAAAAGAACGCGACCCTGGTGTAACCAATAATTGTATTTCTTCTTCTTCGTGTTTCTTTTTATGAAGCGCTTTCTTTCGGTGTTCACAGTTTTCCCAGATATTTTAGTAAGCATTTGTTGAACATTGAAAATATCTGAGCGGTGCCTAACAAAACCCCGATAGTGACTCGTGATAAGGACCTGTAATCTTCGGTAAAGGTAAGTGAGAGACATTTCGTTAGACCTACCCCTCGCCGATGAGTTAGTTTGGCGCTTGTTGC
The DNA here is from genome assembly GCA_030710515.1 of Abscondita cerata. Taxonomy (NCBI): domain Eukaryota; kingdom Metazoa; phylum Arthropoda; class Insecta; order Coleoptera; family Lampyridae; genus Abscondita; species Abscondita cerata. The sequence continues at coordinate 61,836 of JALBCR010000753.1, read as the reverse complement.
GCGACATAAAATGTGCTCATCATGCAAAAACGTATACCGTTTTTTCCTTCCGGTAGGAGTTATCAAATAATTGTCCATGATGGTAATCGCTGGATCCTTTTATTAGAAGAACGGATTTCGAAACCGAACCAAAAAAATCCGGTGCTTCTTCGAGCCAGTGCCAGTTCTCGACAGAGTCATCACTTCTAGCACTGGCCCAAAGAAACAACCACTAGTAAAAGGGTGCGAAACGTTGCTGAATACTGTTTTTTTTTTAGTTTGGTTTTGAAATTCCTCCTTCCAATAAAAAAGTCCAGCGATGATCACCTTGCAAAATTATTTGATGAAGTTTTTTTTAAATCAACGCGCATGCAGTTGAAAGTTGAGTGAAAGCCCCGAGAATGACAATTTTCTGCGTATGAAATTAAATCTACTGCGCCACCTAGTGGAGACTCAAAATGTAATTTTTGACATTATATCTCGAGTATTTTCACTAAAATATTATAATTTATTTATGTGATTTATTATTATTACTCCTTTTAATTTGTAGTAGATTGGGATTCCTTCAACATAAACACCTTCGTTAAGAGTGAGGATGCAACAAAAGAACAACGTTTGTGGTTTACGTTAGCTTTTTTGGAAATTTCATCGTTTTTTTTATGATAATACGCAATAATTGTTGTAACGTCACATAGCGCCCCCTAGCTGATGCGAAAAGGATGATTCGGACAAGTTTGCAAATTATTTAGTAAACAATGATCTTTCGAACGAGAACTTACGCATTTGATTTCATTGAGTTAAACGGGAGTTATTGGCATTTGAAAAAAAAATAATGGTTGACTTTCCTCCACCACTTTATTTCACGAGACGCAGCAAAATACGTCAAACATCAGAAATTGTAATTTTTTCTAATAATCAGACGTGCATATTTTAAAAAATGCAATCGTTTAAGCTGTTTTTAAATGCATCATAGAAATGCATAGATGTAAACCCAGCTTAATAAACTTTAAAGTAGGTAATATATATGTAAACCAGTCATTATGAAAAAGTGTAAACTTACCCTCAGGGGTATAAATACACCAACTAATGCAAACCATTACACATAAGCTGCAGTTTACAGTATAAATAAACTTGATCCATCAATTCATTTTCAAAGGTAGCTACTTGCTATTGTATGTTTTGTTTCCACCACAATGACAACAAGCAATACCTAATATAAACCGATACACAAAAACCATCTTTAGAATGTAACAATATTGCATACATTGCACAATTTATACTTGCATTGGTATTCAAAATATTTACCTGACTATTTGCTTCAATGCACAACGGGATGTCGGTATTAAGTAACACACAACCTTCTTGGACAATTTCTTCAGTCTTACTTCCATCTTCGACAATTTCCTGTTTAAATTCATCTTTAACGAGAGGTGAGACTTGTGGATATAATTGATTACATGTTTCGTAGTCATAGTCGACTTCCTCCTTGCATTTGTTGCATGCTACCGGGTTGTTGGTGATGCTTAGATCCTTCAATGAAATTTCAAAATGTAAATGAAATATCATAAGGCGATACTTACTTGTTCCGAAGGAAATTCTAACAACTTCGATTTCAACACTAAATCATTGTTTGGTTCAAATTCAGGATCTTGCTTAATTTCACCTAAACAAATTCCGCACGACATTATTTACAGAAGGAAAGAGAAGCCATCCAAGATCCACGACAGGAGAGTTTCAAATTTTTCAGATGCGGTTAGTTCTGCCAACATCAAGTTACAAGTTAACATAATTCCATTGGCGGAACATGCGGTCACAGAAAATAACATACAAACAAACTCCGGAATTTTAGGCAAAAAAAGACGAAACACACACACGCCAAGCGCACATTATAGATGGCCGTTGTGACGAAAAAAATTAAGTTTATTTATTTCGATGTAATTGAATTTTGATCGGCTTTGACTTTTTAATGCACCAGTGAGATTGGAACTGGTTAATGTCGACTAGAACTCGACTTTTTAGGCCCACTAAAAAACCAAAATGCCTCAGAAAGTTCTGATGATTAGGTTGACACTTGAGCGATGAAAAATCTTTTCGTATTCGTTTGATTTTTAATTTGCTCAGTCGTTGTCCGAAATTTGAATGGTTGTGACCGTTCACTGCGAAATAGATAGGTATAATTCGATTCTTTTTCTTATCTGCTATCGTTGGGGGAACAATAGAAAGATCAGATCCAGTTTAACTGTAGAGTTTGTTTGTACGTCGATTGGTCATAAAAAACGGTGTTACTCGAGATATACATCTCGTCGGCGTTGACGAGCTGTAGTAGACTAGTTTTTTGACAAATGTGTTTGTCGACAAATGTAAGCAGTTTCATAAGTCGATTCTTTTATTATTATAGCCAACTAAGGGTTACCATAAAAAAAAAATTTTTTTTCTTTCTTTTTGTTTTTATTTTATTTTTTATTTAGAAAAAAAAAACATTAATTATTCCTCACTCTTTTTTTTTCTTTTTTTAATACTTAAAAAGAAAAAAAAAAATTATATTTTAATTATTTTATTAAAAATCTCCGTTTTCTATAATATCTCTAAAGAAACAACATAATATACAACAAAAATGTTGCGACATCTCGTGTCATCTCTAACATGTCCAAAATTGCATTTGATTAAATTATTGTTAATTACATGACCGCATTTACTGCATTATTAACCAAAAAAGATTTGAGAAAACTCTAATTGAAAACATGATGGCATAAAGCTCTAAATAAAACTTCAATGCAACGTTCCTTCGTATCGTTACGGGAACCACTTAGAAAGACGTTCCTCAAACGTACCAATTAAGCATGAAATGTTACAGGTATTGTAACTCTGACGGAACGTTCAGGGAATCAAGTGTGTTATTAGGTAATAATAATAAACAAAAAATCAAAGTAGTCAGAAAGTGAATTGATTAATAAAAAATGGTTCTTAGAGCAGTTATCAATTTAACTACTTGAATATTTCTGTCTCTTCCTATGTATTTAATTTTTTATTCTAACTAATCGAAATGGTCAATTTATTTGTATAAGAACTGAGGTGGGGTTTCCACGGCCGGAGTATTGAAACAAAACTTTTCTTCAGCGTTTGGACCGGGTCGAAACGTAACCATCATGGTTGCCAAAAGTTAGGGTGGAATCGTTGGCAACTATTATTACAATTTTGGTACGTTTTTGTCGGAATAGTCAATTTTAATCCTATATAATAAAACGCTTAATTTTTTCATGTCTATCTCTGAAATTAAACGGGTACTTCCAAACGTCGTAGAGACTTAAAATTCGGCATGCCAATGGGCCTTTTGCCTTCAAACCAACGGGAAAAATCCAAAACCGAAAATTTCCATTCAGCGGCGGGGACAGGGGCGTCTCCGTCGGCCATAGGTTTAACGTTATTCAGAGAGTTTTCATTATTTTTTTGTTCTTCACCATTGAATTCCATTGAAATTTAAAAAAATATAAAAAAAGGCTAGCATTATTAAATTCATGCATTAAAATTTGGCCGTCAATCGACGGGCTTTTAATCTAGTAGGTTATTAATACGCACAAGAAGTTTTTCCATAAAAATTAATCGAGAATTAAGGGAATGAAAAAATCGCGACACGAAATGGAGCGATCTTTCTTGACTTTCTCCAATTCTATAATAATTTTGTAGTGAAAAAAAAAGGTTTAAATCCCCAAAAAAAAAATTACCCGAGTACAAAATCAACCTCGTGTGTATTACAGAAGATTAATATATGATTAAAGACTCTATCATTATTTACTTCAATCGATATTATGTATATTTTAGACAAAACATGTAATTTCGGATAATCTTAAATATTATTATTTTTTAGAATTATTCTGTCAAGCAAGATGCATTTTAATCGATTTTTTTCCACATACCAAGAGCCATTTTATTACTATTAATAAAATTCTCATTTGTCAATTTTAAAAAATTGACAATTTGATTGGTTAATATTGTAAGAATATATTAATCATACAGATAGGCAAGCTCTGTATTAGCAACTTTGATATTAGAACAAAATAAATTTTTGTTGACGCGGTACATCCGATGTACTGCTAGTCACGGCGTAATTCAATTATAGCTTAGTTCTCTCCAAACTATTTTTCGGATTTTCTGTTGGTTACGGTGCTCCTGGCCCCTAGGGGTGGGCAACCAAAAGTACTTGCTAAATTTCGACACTTACTTGTTAATATTCCTACGCGTGCGTAACTAGAACCTTTTATTTTCCTTATAAAAACTGACGTGGACGGACGTTTGTGGAACGAACTCCTTAGATAATTTCAATGATTCTTCTAATTAAACTGCTAAAATGTTGTAATTA
>JALBCR010000753.1:0-52500 GCA_030710515.1 Abscondita cerata | reverse complement strand
GGACACTGCGATGAAACAGGGCTGTTTTTTAAAGCCCTCCCTAGCAAAACCCTGACCCTTAAAAATGAAAAATGTGTTGGTGTGAAGCAACTAGGCTGACTATATTGCTATGCGGTTTTGCTAATGGAGTTTTAGAAAAACCTTTAGTTATTGGTAAAAGTTTAAAGCCTAGATGTTTTAAGAATTTAAATGTACATTAGTTTCCAGTAACCTGGTGTGCTAATAAAAAAGCTTGGGTGACTTCTGAGATAATGGAGGAATGGCTTAAAGCTCTAAATAAAAAAATGAAAACCAAGGAAAAAATTTTTTTATTATTTTTACATAATGCGGTTTGTCATCCTCATAATGTTAGTCACCTGTCAAATATCAAATTATTTTCTTTCCATTCAACACAACCAGTCTGACACAGCCGATGGATCAGGGAGTAATTCAAAACATGAAACAGAATTACCGAAAACTTGTACTGCAGTCTTTAACTGTTAACATGACCAGTTGTAATTCTGTGACGGAACTTTAAAAAAAAATATCAGTTCTTGATGCAATTCGTTGGATTTACAGTGCAACGCAAAATATTACAAAAGATTGTGTAAGAAACTGTTTCAAACATGCTAATTTTGATTTCCCAAAAGATGTAGAAGTAATGGTAGAAGAGCCTGAAACAATTATTAATGATACAACAGAGAAGAATATGCAATATGTTCAAACAATAATAAATGTGTTACGGGTTTATTTGAAAAAGTAAAACGTATATCTAGAGCCTTCTTAAAAATTTCCCATTGGTGGATATGTTTAATTCACAAAAGTGTCGAAGGGGACGAGCCGACATTTTCTACTTCATTTCTACTTGGGTGTTTTCGGCGTGCAGTTAAAATTTTACTCATAAATTATTAATGTGTGCTTCAATAATTCCAAGTTAAATTGGCGTTTAAAGTTAAACCCGACCGCATTCACCGTAAGTACTTCTTTTCCTTTTTTGTTTCGTGGTTGTGTTAATTCTAATTACGATGTATGCTTTAGTACGTGCGTTGACCTCATATTCTAATCGTGTTTTACAATCTGGATAATTCCTGAGGGTGCTGGAATAGCTATTTAAGAACCCTTCGCTACATAACTTGACGACTACATTTAAGCCGCCAACAACCGATAAACTCTACAGGCTGAGGAGTCGGGGAACATATTTGCCTTCCGTTCTTAGCCGTATACTTTTCCTAAAGGAAATCCTAGGATTACCTATCTTCTGGAGGTGTCGAATACTGTCGCTAGCAAGAAATTTCATTCTCGGAACTGCATACTACAGAATACAGCTAAGTTTTAATGTTTAATAAGTAACCTATTCACTATTAATGCGTATGAAGCTCACGTACATTGAACGGTTTGAATTTCTAGTAAATTTTTATTCGGGGTAGACTCCACCACCGACGTTGAGTTTTGTTGGTAATCAGCTTAATACGATCTTGGGCGCTTTACATAAAGTGGTTGAAGCTAAATCAAAAAGCCTTTTGAGTTGGCGGGAGCTACTTACTTTTTTTATTCCGAGTTTAAGTTAGGGTTAAGTCACTGTGTGTAAGTGACGTGTGTACGTCGAGTTTTCTTAGTAACCAATCCTCAAATGGAACGCTAACTTTAATTTGAGGCGCAACAAACAAAAGCTTAACTGAAATTTGACACATTAATTGCGAGCTTTAATTAAATTGTTGTTGCTATAACGCCCGTAATTCTATGCGACAGCCTCCCTCTTATTTCTGTCACATTCTCTTAGTACGATAAGTTTTATTTGCTATATTGAATTGTCTATTTGTCTCTCTAATTTGTGTTCGTTTTAACGTATTAGACCTTTTAGTAAAACCTATTGAACTTCTGTTGGTCGGTTTCATTTCTTTCTATTACCCAACAGGTGGCGCCTCATTAGGCAGCAGTCTATTTATTTACCAAAAATAGCTCCAACTCAACGACTAAGCCGGACACTGCCGTGCTAACTACTACAAATACTGTATCCTCCACGAATTTAGTGTGCTACATCGAGCCAAATTGTCTTGTTCTTTTCTCTAGGTTGTACCGCTAGAGCCGTCGCTTTCTTTTATTATTATTTGTGAACTACAATCGCTACAATGAATTAGGTGAACATTTTGTCATCGCAAAAAGTTCAGGTAGATGAAAATGTTACAACTGAGGGTGGATACCAAGGTATACACGATCTTATAGCTGACTCAGAAACAAACCAAGATAATGAAGATGAGGAAGGACAAGGTTTAGGTAAGAATTATTTAACATTTTTATACATGAACGTATACATTATATGTATGATAAAACATATTAATATAAGTTCGTATCACAATACATTAAGATACAACTAACTATTGCAGGGATGGATGTAGATGAAAATGAAAAAATAACCAATTTTACAGATGCGTTTAAAAAAGTTACTGCCTTGGAGATTTTTGCTGAAAATATTAACTGTACCGAAATGAGTGAGAAACACTTACGTACAGCCATGGAAAAAAAGGCACCACGACACATCCAAAAGCAAAAAAAAAATAACGGACTTTTGGGAAAATAAAAAGTAAAAATAAATTTTAGACATGTCTATGTAGTATGTTGTGCGTTTTCCGCTTTAAGCAGATATGTTTCCGACTTAAACAGTTGCTGTTTAAGCCGGAAACCTGAATAAAACGGAGTGTTTTCTCGGTCCCCGACGTTTCCGGCTTAACAGATTTTACTCTATACAGAGAAAATAAAAAAGAAAAATCTTCTTTTTTTTAACTTTTCCGGGAAGTTTTCAAAAAAATTTATAGCGAATACCAACCTTAATTTTCATCACAGAATCACCCCTTCAAATTTTTCGGTGTTTCCTAGAAGCACTCTGTATAAAACAGAAAGTACAACAATCAAGGCAGTAAAATTGAATATAATCAAGAAAATTCAAAAGTTAACATATAATCCTGAAAGAATCACAAAAAATATGGGAAATTTTTAGAAAGAAGTAATTTGGTATGCACTTTTTCTACTGCGGTTGATCCCTCGTGTGACGTCAGTACTAGGTACTCGAAGTAGAATACGCGTTCACTCACGACGCACCATAACGTTTCATTAAATGTCTTTCTAAAGATTTAGAGTGTTCACTGCTGAAATCGCACACACTGCATTTAAAATTTCTCTCTTCAGAATGAATGCAGATTTGTCGTTGGTTGTATAATCGCACTTGTGTGACCTGTGTGAATTCTTACGTTATATTCTTCTATGGAAGTTAAGTGAATATGAGTTCTATCAAAAGATTCTCTCATATCGTTTGCCCATAACGTACCGGAATGTTAGAGTTAAATTTAGAGTGCATTTAACCTTTTCTCTATCTAGTGAATTCTTACGTGTCTCACCAAATTATATTTGCTGTTAGTTTGGTAATCGCACTTGTCACAACTGAAAGGTTGTTTGCCGGAATGTTTCATCAAATGTTTTTTTAAAGATCTAGGATGATTCGTGCAGAAAGCGCAAAAATTGCATTTAAACTTTCTGTCTTGAGAATGAATTCTTATGTGTCTCACCAAAGAAGATTTGTCGTTGGTTTTATAATCGCACCTGTCACAATTAAATGGTTGTTCACCCAAATGTTTCATCACGTGCCTTTTTAAGGAAGCACAATGGTTACTGCTGAAATCGCACAAATTGCATTTAAATCCTTCTTCAGAGTGAACTTTTATGTGTCTCACTAAAGTAGATTTGTTGTGGGTTTTGTAATTGCACTTGTCACAACTGAAAGGTTGTTCGCCGGAATGTTTCTTCAAATGTACTTTTAAAGATTTAGCATGTTTACTGCTGAAAACGCACAAATTGCATTTAAACTTTCTCTCTTCAGTGTGAGTTGTCATGTGTCTCACCAAAGAAGATTTGTCGTGGGTTTTGTAATCGCACTTGTCACAGTTAAAGGGTTGTTCCCTCAAATGTTTCATCAAGTGCCTTTTTAAGCTATAAGAACGTTTGCTGCTGAAACCGCAAAAAGTACATTTAAACGGTTTTTCTTCCGAGTGAATTCTTATGTGGCTCCACAAACAAGATTTGTAGTGGGTTTTGTAATCGCACTTGTCACAACGGAAAGGTTGTTCGCCGGAATGTTTCATCAAATGCATTTTTAAAGATTTAGAGTGTTTACTGCTGAAAACGCACAAATTGCATTTAAACTTTTTCTCTTCCGAGTAAATCTTCATATGTTTCACCAAAGTAGATTTGATGTAGGTATTGCCGTCATACTTTTCACAGCTAAACCGTCGTTCACCGGAATGTTTCAACGTACACTGAAAAAACAATAGTATGTAAATACTGGGTTGGTTAATTCAAGAAAGCATTGTTTGCTTCATAAAAGTTTTATCTGTTGTTTGATTTAAAGTTATTCATTTATTACCATTAACATGAATAACAAGTAACCGATTGTTTGACAATTGACAAATTAATTTTAAATCAAAAAAGGGTTTTTTGTTTGTATCTCCTCAACATGAAACTGTACTAAACGCAGAAGTCAATCAGAAATTTACTTTACGTCAATTCAGTTGTTATATCAGCAAATATAATACCCAAACAAAACCAAAACAAACCGGAAAAGACAGAAAAAAAAGAACCGAACCGCTAAAAAACTTAAACAATACAGAACGTATTTATCGGCGAATCTTTGATCACTGCGTTATTTAATTTTTACGATTAATTAGAGTCTCTAATACTGGAAAAGTTATTAAAGACATAAAGATTTAACCTTAAACATACTGCTTCCTCTAGATTCGACATTAATCAAATGTAAGGTACCTGAGGCAATTGACGATATATTTTTTAATATAAATATTTATTATATGGACCCAACATTGTGATGAGAAAATTAAACATATTCTTCTGATTTAAAATATGATAGTTAAGAGGTGTAATTATTTAAAATTTCCATGTTAATAATATCACTTTAAAAACCTTGTGTTGGGCGTTATTAAAAATACTATGTTTATTAATGTATCAAATTAACATTTATAATAAAAATTCGGATGCTGAAAAATCCAGAATGTTACCAGTGCCCTCGTCTGATCCTAAGTCTTGCAAGGGCTGCTGACGAATTAGAGGCCATGGAACGTCTGATCTAGTGATGGATTTCCAACTCATTCCGAGTCCTGCAAGGGCTGCTCACGAGTTAGAGGACATGGAATTTTTGACAAAATTAATGGGGCAAATGCTTCTTCTGGGATTTCTTCAGAATTAAAAGGAAATACGAGGATATATTGAAAAATTCTTAGCCTACTATAGAACCAAACAAAATTTCAATGTCAAAATATTTTATTACTCAACATATTCTCCTCTTAATTGGATACATTTATTACAGCAAACCTGCAACGTCTCTAGACCTTTAAAAAAATGTTTCTTCTTGCTCTGCAAACCAGACCTCCACAGCTTCTATTACCTCCTTGTTGGAAGAAAATGTACGACCTTTTAAACTTTGTTTCAGTTGAGGAAAGAGGTGATAGTCAGACGGAGCCAAATCGGGTGAATAAGGGGGGTGTTCTAGTAATTCAAACCCTAAATCACGAATTTTTGCATGGCAACATGAGATTTGTGTGCAGGGGCGTTGTCCTGCAAAAACAAAACACCTTTGGATAGCTTTCCGCGTCTTTTCTCTTTAATATTTTCCCGTAGAGTAGTCAGTAATGTCGAATAGTAATCTCCAGTTATTCTTCTACCCTTATCCAAAAAACCAATCATGATTACTCCATGGCAATCCCAAAAAACTGAAGCAAGAACTTTTCCAGCAGATTTTTGGACACGAAACTTCTTAGGTCTTGGAGAACCAGAATGTCGCCATTCCATGCTTTGTTTCTGGATCGTAGAAATGTACCCAAGTCTCATCCATAGTAACAATTCGGTTTAAGAAGTCTACATCGTTTTCAAATCGAGCACAGATCGAACGCGATGCTTCTACCCTTGCACGCTTTTGGTCAACATTCAAACATTTGGGGAATCCATATTGCAGCAATTTTTCTCATGTCCAAATTGACGTGAACCATATAATGAACGCGTTCGTATGAAATATTCAATGCTTCAGATATCAGATTTAGCCCAATTCGACGGTCTGATAAAATCATGTCATGAACTGCATCGATATTTTCGGGGACTGACACAGAAACTGGCCTTCCGATCGGTCATCATCTTCAATGGAAAATTTACCTCTTTTGAAGCTTGCATTCCAATTTTGACGGTCGCATACGAAGGACATTGATCACCAAGGGTATTAAGCATATCTTCGTAAATCTGCTTACCTCTTAACCCTTTTAAATACAGGTACTTGATGATGGCTCGATACTCCAATTTTTCGGTTTTCACAATTTCGGTTGACATCTTTTTTCGTTTAATTTATTGCGTGACTCTGGTTTATTTTTTTGACGTCAAACTTTACACTGACACTTCTAATAAGTTATTGTTAGTTGCTATGGTAACGCAATATTTTGTTTATGCAAGGAACTGGTCTACGCTAACTAGATATCAATACATCCTCGTAGACCTGTTGCCTTAAAACCATGAACGATGTTACTATGTGTCATGCATTTGGGCCAGACTTGACTAAATATTTTATTAAATATGGCCTTTGCCATTTTTTTATCAGGGTTAGTGTATAAAAAGTTCATCCCAATGATGTTTATATGACTTATCTAATGGTTGCAGTTCGTGGGTCGTGTTTGAAGAGAGACAATATAAGACTATTTCATTTTTATCTGCTTCGTCAAGTGCCTCGCTCGAAAGATGGCAGTTAGCACCATGAAAAAATAGTAAACACTTTCTAACAACCTTATACTTCCCTAGGTGTTGAATAAAATCTACAAATAAGTCAGCCGTCATACTACCTTTAAAGGACATTCTTACCAACGATCCAGCTGGTAAATTGCTTACCAAATCAGGTCTTTGTCTTTGCCCTTGGGCGGGATTACTGTACCGATAGCATTAATACACATTGCGATAGTTACGTTTTCTGCGTGGATTGATGGATTGCGTTTTAAAAAATGTCTTAGCCAATCATTACTGGCAATCCTTTCGCAAAAAAGAAAAAACTGTTTTTTAAAAAATTTTGGGGTAAGAGGCACCCCAATTTTTTATTCTTGCAGCCAAATCAGATTCTTGACTATCTGTAAAAATAGGTTTTCCCAAACGTTTTATTGCGCTTCTTGTCTGTAGATGGTCCCTTAGAGTACGTCGAGGTACATTGTACCTTAAAGATGCAGCTCTTTGAGTGAGTTGACCTCTTGCACAGCATTGATTGCAGCTCTAATTCCTTCTTCTGTCTATGACTTCCCTCTTTTTGTACTCGTAGTACTAGGTGGTGCCATTTTGCTGTCCTATAAAATAAGTAAGTACATACTTATTTAAAACATACTTCGCTGAATGAATGAGCAAGGATAGAAAAATTTTATTTATTTATTTATTTATTCGTATGGTACATTATACAAATATTGTATTGTGATGTAAGTGTTATGTATGGTGCCCCAGAAGATCAGTATAAACCTGTATAATGTGGTGACAAAACCGTGTGCAATAGTGGATTGGTTCGTCTTGGCAAAGCATTTACTTCAAGGTTTAGGAAAACCACTAAAACCTAAACATGCCAACCCTTACCCACCCTAGTGTACACATGTAATAATATTAATTAAGTGTGTAAACATTATAGAAGGTAAATAAGAACATAAAATATAACAGCACAGCCATTGCATGACGACATATAATGGACCGGTCGAAGTAAGTTGAAATAATATTGATGACAAATTCAGGACATTAATTTTTATTAAGGATTTTATTTTACGATACTGATATAAGCACGAGTTATTAGTGTAGAATTGTTACATAATTAAATTAAGTACTGTTTTTTCAAAGTATAAATACGCCCAAAGGCCAACTGGGCGTTAATACTCGAGTTTGAGTTTTTGACTTTTGCATTAAATTATAAAACTTCGCTTCAAAATATGAACAAGATATAAACCGTAGTAATCTACACTACAGCATAAATATAAAAGTAAACAAACAATAATATAGAATATATAGTCTCGGAAGCATACCGCGTCACTGGCAAGGTGGCAGCGCGAGAAGCTAGCGCTCGCGGTTGGTGTGACCTATTGGTGTATTCTATGTGTGTGTGTGTGTGTGTGTGAGCGCTGATACGAATAACTCGAATTAAAGTACGTTTTCTGTAGTTCGGGCGTTAATTGACATACCTACCTTATAAAAATACAGTCCACAAACTTCCATTTATGTAGAAATAAAATTACTCTACATAAAACTTGATTGATCAGAAAATAAAACAAAAAATTGTTATGGAAGACGCAATATTTCAAATAAAGATGAGAAGAAAAAATTCCGTTAGTAACACTAAGGGTACGTCCTCCATGTTGTGGAAAAGAACAAAGAAATTTTTTGGTATGCAGCTTTTTTACCTCAATCCAAATTTTTAAATTAATTACTAAAAGTAAGAAAAAATGATCTAACGCCGATTTAAGTTCAATATTTGAACAATTCACTATAAGATGATGGATTGATGACTGTTTCAATATTTTGAAACAAATGTAGATAATCGGTAAACCAAACAGAATAGTGAGGAATGTGTGAGCGTATTAGGAAATCAATATATTACAATTTAAAAGTGCCCCGGTAACCAATACTTAAACAATATCAGGTTCTGTAATAGGTGGTAGTTAATAAAAACTGGTTTAATAGATTATTTATTTAAAATCTCAATTGAGTATTTGTACAGTTTCAGTTGTAAGCGTTTTGTTTGGGAAAGGGAAAAATATGCGCGAAATATCAGGACAAAAAAAGGAAAGTAGTCTAAGAATTTAAATCAGAAGTAATACACGATGTTGAACTGGAACTGGTGAATGTAAGGCTTGTCAAGTTTATTGTTATTAAGTCAGTCAATCAGTTACCATTATTCGATTGGTTCGGGTTAGTTGTAGTTGTCTTGATAATATATTAGATAATAATAATGATATTTGATGGATTATGCTCGTTTCCGACAAAACATACAATAGAACTGGACGTGAGTTCCCTCACATTTCACCAATTCAACGTATACCTTAAATATTACACGAGTTAGAATCGCAAAGATCTTTTCACAAGCTAAATTTAAATTCAGCAAACACATCAAATAATTTATTCAGATTTTTCAAAAAGTTGATAGGAACCTGTGCATTATGAAAAAAATGAATGCTTTATAAGTGTAAATTTTAACAGAAAACACGATTTCAGTGCGAGACTCGGGCTGACCAAGACGGTTTCAAATATGCATGACAATTTTTTTCAAAAATCGTTATCCTTATAAATAATTGAGTTAATTCTCCTGGTGTTCTCCTTCTATACACACCGTGGGGGTGTGCCTGACCTCAAGTTGTGATAGCTAGATTTCTTGGAAATGCCTCCGGGCCAAACGACGTCTAATAAAAAAAATTTTCCCCACTCATGTGGGTGGGGGCCGTTTTTTAAAAACGACCACCCATTGAGTGATACCTTAAAATGACGGGCTGACCAAGGCGGTTTCAAATATGCATGACACAATTTTTTCAAAAAATACCTCAAAAGTTTTAGCAGGATATTTTTATTAACAGTGCTATATGGGTTCTGAATCTAGTCGTCGGCCGGTCTGTAGACCGGCTTTTTAACCTTCTAGTTAACTATAAAGTACAAGTAAAGACAATAAAATATTTGTGTAGAAATTTACAACCGCGATACGCACTCGTTAAACGCCACATATTGAATGCATGTTAACCGGTGCGTGTAATATACAACAGATGATAAATAGTTATTATTTTGTACATATGTTTTCTATAATCCTATTAAATTTGTGTATTTATGTAATTGGTGTATTTTTGATATGAAAGGTGTTCTTCTGAATTCCCATTTATATAGAAAAAAGTTCAAATTCAAATAAAAGTTGTTTTTGTTTGTTGTAGAAATAATATAATCATTGTAAATTTTGTGATTGCTGGTTATAGATTTAAGAATGACAAATAATGTCTACATACCCAATAATGACTACAGTGACAAAGTTATGAGGATACTCATCAGAACAGCATAATAATTTAACAAAACATCAAGCAATACCAAATATGGATCATGTGTGTGTTTACCAAAACATTACTAATGAGCCTCTTGCTCTGGCTACCAATGAAATAAAGAAAATCCGTAAGAGTTATATACCTACAACCTTATTATTAGAAAGCTTATGAAATTCTACGTTCAACGGCACATAAAAAATTTGGTCGAAAAAACCGTCCATTTTGGCCACCATGTATGATACATAAAGTCATGTTAGTAATCAAAATTTGCAATAAAAAATGGGTAGTTTAATTTAAAAAAAACATAACAAAAAATAATTAATAAAATACAGGGTGTTCAATTTAAAATAATGCTCATATTACATATTGAATGATCTAATAGTTAATCTGTAAATACTGAACACCCTGTCAAGAGATATTTAAATATTTACACATGGAATTATTCATCTAACATCCAACTATTTAGACGTACGAGTAAATTTGTTATGATTTGTTGGATACATTATTAAGAAAAGTGGACGTAACACACAGAACACTCTGTGTTTAGGTATAGGGAACCTTTATGAAAGTATACCTTATTTTACGGGCAATCAAAAAACGCAATAAAATACAAGGTGTTCCATAAAAAATAATATAATTTTGATGCGCCACACTTTTTTGGGACAAACTGTATATTTCCAAATAATTTTAAAATGTAAAACTTATCAACCTGCAAACTACTAAAATGACAAAACTTGTACAACTTTTACCGTTTCGCTCTCTCTCTTCGTGCCGTTGGTGGTGATTCACCCTGTATATGTAAACTAGTCATTATCAAAAACTGTAAACTTACCCTCAGGAGTATAAATACACCAGCTAGTGCAAACCATTACACATAAATATAAATACAAAATAAATAACACGCTAGTCAGAAGCGAAACTGATGTTCAGAGGCCAAATTTGCATGACGTTGATGCCATAGTTTCTTTACTTGTAGCATTTTGCCACAGAATAATACTTACTACTTATTTTATACAGAATTTTTTAAATAGCCCCATTTTGTACTACATGTTTCATCACGAGGATAACTGGGAGTTTCGCTACTGAAGGGTAGCGTATTATTAGTCTGTGGTATAAATAAACTTGATCCATCAATTCATTTTCAAAGGTAGCTAGTTGCTATTGTATATTTTGTTTTCACCACAATGAGAACAAGTAATAATATAGACGGATACACAAAACCATCTTTAGAATGCAATAATATTGCACAATTAATATTTGCATTGGTGGCAGTAATTCAAAATATTTACCTGACTATTTGCTTCAATACACAGCGGGATGTCGGTATTAAATAACACACAATCTTCTTTGACAATTTCTTCAGTCTTGCTTTCATCTTCGCCAAATTCCTGTTTAAATTCATCTTTAACGAAAGGTGAGACGTGTGGATATAATTGATTACATGTTTCGTAGTCATAGTCGACTTCCTCCTTGCATTCGTTGCATGCTACTGCGTTGTTGGTGATGCTTAGATCCTTCAACGAAATTTCAAAATGTAAATGAAATGTCATTAAGGCGATACTTACTTGTTCTAACAACTTCGATTTCAACACTAAATCATCAATTGGTTCAAATTCAGGATCTTGCTTAATTTCACCTAAACAAATTGCGCACGACATTGTTTACGGCTTAAAGAAGTAAAGAGAAGAACACCCAACATCTACAACAGGATTTTCTTGACAGTTTGAAGTTTTCAGATGCGGTTAGTGCTGCCAACATCATGTCACAAGTTACATAATTCCATTAGCGGAACATACGGCGCTTAGTTGGGTTGCAGCGTTTTATTATACCTAACTTCTGTCGACACCCCAATAAGATAAATAAATAAAACTAACAGTACAAAATCTTGTCATATCCTGCGTAAAACTACCTTTCTTAAGAAATTAAAGAGTTTAATTTTTGACAGCAAACTTTTAAAAAAATCGAATAATAATAATAATAAACAAAAAACCAAAGTAGTCAGAAAGTCACTTGATTAATAAATAATGGTTTTTGAAGCAGTTTTCAATTTAACTACTTGAACATTTCTATCTCTTCCTATGTATATAGTTCGAATCCAAATCGTCAATTTATCTGTATAAGAACTTAGGTGGGGTTTCCACGGCCGCCGTAATTATTGAAAAAAAATTTTCGTTCGAGTTTGGACCGTGTCGAAACGTAACGAGCCAAAAGTTATGGTGGGCGAAACGTTACAATTTCATCACGTTTTGTTTGAATAGTCAATTTTAGTCGGTTACACAAGTTGTGTTTTCCATAAAAACTATTCGAGAATTAAGGGGATGGAAAAATCACGACACGAGATTTAGCGATTTGTCTTATGTTTCTCTAATTCTAAAATAATTTTGTAACGAAAAAAAGATTTGAACAAAAAAAAATTACCCGAGTACAAAATTAACTTCGTGTGTATTACAGAAGATTAATATATGATTAAAGACTATTACTATTTACTTCAATCGATAATATTATATATATTTTAGATAAAACATGTAATTTCTACCAACCTACCAAGAGCCATTTTTATCACTATAAGAAATTCCATTGGTCAATGCTTTTTAAAATCGACAATTTGATTGATTAAGAAACTTGTGTAATTACCCCAATATTAACATTGCAAGAATCAATTAACGTCAATAAAATTACAATGATGAAATAACAGAAGAAGAAATTAAATGATCAATAAAGGATCTCTGTAGATCTAGATACAACCCCGGGACCTGATAGAATAATCAAAAGAAGCATTAAATGTAGCAAGAAAAAGTACTTACCAGCAGTTTTGGTAAAACTGCCTCAGTCATGTGAAGAAACTGTTATGCACCAAAAGTTTTGCTTAATGTCTGCACAATTTTGTTTAGAAAAAGGGGACTTAAATGATCTTAACAACTAGACACCAATTTCTATATGCTCTGTTGTGCGAAGAATAATTGAAAGAACTTTAGAAAAACATGTAAGGAATTTTGTACTGATTAACGAAAATCACAAAGGATTTATGAATAAACCTGAATGTCATTTATTTATTCGTATGGTACACTTTAAATATTGTATTGTGATGTAAGTGTTATGTATGGTGACCCAGAAGATAATTGAAAAAAATTTTAAAAATGCCAAAGCAAAACATGAAGACACTAATTTTCTTACATATTGCAAAAGCATACGATTCTGTAGGCCATAATCATATTGAAAATGTTATTTTGAATTAGGAATTGCTTTGAAAACTACAAAATTTAATAGTGGAACTTAAAAAATTGAAACATATATAGATTTGGGTCTCAAGAAATCAAAAGGTTAAAGGAGGGTTTCCAAACATTCATAATTTAACGGATGAAGCAATATTATGGCTTACGAATCTGAAGGACATCTGAAGTTCAGCAATGTTTTATATTCTTTGTTTTGCTATTTCTTTAACCTACTATTTTTTTTGTCATTGTCATGACTAGCGCTTGGACCGGTCCATTATATGTTGTCATGCAATGGCTGTGCTGTTATATTTTATGTTCTTATTTACCTTCTATAATGTTTACACACTTAATTAATATTATTTCATGTGAATACTAGGGTGGGTAAGGGTTGGCATGTTTAGGTTTTAATGGTTTTCCTAAACCTTGAAGTAAATGCTTTGCCAAGATGAACCAATCCACAATTGCACACGGTTTCGTCACCACACTGTACAGGTTTATACTGATCTTCTGGGGCACCATACATAACACTTACATCACAATACAATATTTGTGTAATGTACCATACGAATAAATAAATTAAAAGGTTAACTACGCTCCTCTCTCCAATTTTATTTAATATGTCTATCTATCATATTTTTAATGAAATATCCAAAAATTAAGTAGCAGAATGCAAGCGGTTATAGTTTGAGTGACGACTTCAAGCCATTCACAATTATAGGTTTTGTGGACGACACTGTTTTAATTGCTACTCAACTGTTTGAATTAGCTCTACAACAAATTGAAGAAATTGGTTTAAAATTAAATGTTCAAAAAACTTCTACCATTGTTATAGAAAACGGAAACTTACGATTTACTGAAATTGAGTTGGTCATTCAATCAATTTTTGCAGATGAGAAAATGAAATATCTTGGTAATACGTTTTCAGATTGTCTACTATTTGATAAAATTAGTTTAATTAAGAAGTTGAATGTTCATGTAGATATATTAACCAAACCTGCATTGTTACATTCAGATCAAAAGCTCAATGTTCTAAATCAGTATCTTCTTCCATTTTTGACATATCCATTTCAAAATGCTCCACTGTTCAACATCCTAAAACACATTTAGAAGATTTCAACAAGATTATAAGAACTTCAGATAGCGAAATTTTTTAATTTCCGGCTATATTCCAAATTCATTTTTGTATTCAAGTAAAAATGTTAAAGGATTAGGATTTCAAAATTGTTTCAACAAATTTAATTTTCTGAACAAGTTTTGCTCTAAGTTATTTGGCGAATGCAAAATTGAAGAGAAATTTTGTTTGGACATCTTGAAATTAAATCATTTCGACACAAACTACAGGAAGAAAAATACCCGTATTATATAAGGTATCAAGAGCAAAGTTATATCATCTTACGGTATGTCATAATTTATTGCACTTTATAAATATTTCTGATGTTAGATCGCGTTGGTGCCTAGAAAATTAGATAGTTTTAATGTATGGATCCAAAAATGTATAAACATTAAAATATAAAAAGTGATCCACTAAACATAAAAACATTACATAAACGTAACTTTAACATCACGTTATATTGTAACGTTTCCTTTTGTAAAGCAGTTCAACGTTTATTAAGTGTTGATATAACAATTAAATTAATGTAAAAAATAAAGAAGAACATAATAAACAAACCGAGATAAAGATTAGAGAAATTAAAATGAAGGACAGGTATGGAAATTCATTAATAAAAAGAGGAAATAAGGAGGAAGGATGGAAGCAAATATAGATGGGGAAAAATGGGAAGAACACTGTAAGAAGTTAGTAGGAGAGAGTGAAAAAACAGCAAGAAATGAAGAAGTTGGAAAAAAAAGATAAGACACAGAGAGGGTGGGATAGGAAAAGAAGAAATGGAGAGAGCAACAAATAAAGTAAAAAAGGAAAAGCAGAAGGGACGGATGGAATACAAGGAGAACAATGGAGGTACATCGGAGAAGGAATGAGAGAAAAAGTAAGAGAAGTATTCGAGAGAATATGGAAAGGAGAAGGGTTTCCAGAAAAATGGAGAGAGGCAATAATATGCCCAATTTACAAGAGGGGAGATAGGAAGAAAGCGAACAACTATAGAGGAGTGAGTATAATGAATGCGGGCTATAAGATATATGCGGAAATAGTTAGAAAAAAATTGGAAAAAGAAATAGAAGAAAAGAATATAATACCGGATTGGCAAGCAGGATTTAGGAAAGGAAGAGGAACGATAGACAATATATACATATTAAAGCACATAATTAATAAAGAGTTAGCAAAGAAAAGAGGAAAGATGTACGCAATATTTCTAGACATTAAAGCGGCATTTGATAATGTGGAAAGAGGGGGATTATGGAAAAGGATGGAGGAGGTAGGAATAAACAGAGATATAAAAAATGCAATAGAGGAAATATACGAAGAAACAAGGTGTAGAACGAGGGTAGGGAGGAAGCTAGGTAGAGAATTTAGGACGGAAAACGGACTAAAACAGGGATGTCCGCTAAGCCCAATCTTATTCTCGATATACATTAGTGATCTTGAGGAGGAAATAGAAAAATCAAGTAGGAGGAATAGTAGTAGGAAGGAAAAAGATATGGGTTTTAGCTTATGCGGATGACATTGTGGCAATAGCGAGAAATGAAGAAGAGATGAGAGGAGTAGTTAAATTTATGAAGAAATACCTGGAAAATAAAAAACTAGCAGCAAATGTCGGAAAAACAAAAATTATGGAATTTAAAAAAGAAAAGGAAGACGAAAGGAGGTGAAATGGTGGTGGGGGAGGAGGAGGTAGAGAGAGTAGACAAGTATAGATACTTAGGTTACAACATCAGATATGATAACAAAGATGGAGACCATATAAAAGAGATGAAAATGAAAGGAAATAGAATAGTAGGACAAGTATGGGGGTTAGGGAAAGGATATTTGGTAAAGATATAGAGAAAAGGAGATGGATGTTTGAAAAGTTGGTAAGAAGTGTGGTACTGTATGGAGCGGAGATTTGGGGTTGGAGGGAATGGCAAGAGCTGGAGAAGATACAGGAGAAATACTGGAGGTGGACGTTAGGACTAGAGAAAGAGACACCGGGGTATATAGTGGAAGAAGAGCTAGAAATAGAAAAATAAGGATACAAGCAGGAAGAATTGCAGTAAGGTATGAAGAAAAAATGGGAAGTAGGAAGGAAAATGAAATACTTTATGAAGTTTGGAAAGAGATCGAGGCACAGAAGGTAAAATATGGGGCAGAAGAAAGAAGAAAAAACTATGAAAGAGTGGGATACGCGAGAGAAGAGATAAAGAGATTAAGAGAGGGGGGAGAAAGATGGAAGAGGAAATAATTGCAAGAGATAAAGATACTCAGAAGCAGGAAAGAAGGGCAAAAATAAAGGAAGGAAAATATAACGAGAAATACATAAAAATAATGACAGACAAGACACCAAGGTACATAACAGAAGGAAAAGGAATGAATGAAATAAGAATGATTGCAAGGTTCAGAATGGGTAATGAAGAAAAGGAAAATAAATATTGGATGAGTGATGAGGAGAGATTATGCAGGTTGTGTGGGGATGAATGGGAAAATATAATACATATAAAAGAGGGATGCAGGGAAACAAGACATGAGGAAAAGGAATGGAAGTTACTACTAGGAGAGAAAGGCGAAGGAAAACAATGGATGAGGGAAGTGTTGGAGAGGAGGAAAGGGATGGAGGAGAGGAAAAGAAAAATACTGAAAGTTTAGAGAAGAGAGGGATGGAAGGTTGAAGAAGGAAACAGGAATTAGTTGAATTATAATTTAATGAAATATTATGTTGTTTTTTGTTTATTTTTTGTAAAGGAAAAAACTGAATCTTTTGTTATAGAAATTTTTTAAGACAAAATAAAGTTTGAATTGAATTGAATTAATATAACAATTAACAATTGTTACATTGTGAATGTTAATTTAACTGCTTTTTGTAACATATTACCAACGTTGTAGCTATGTTAACTTAAAATATTGTAACAATGTGTACAATAAAACATAAGTATATATTGCGTCACGTTGTTGTAATGTTGATTTGCCTTTTTCAAATTGGATCGATACAATCTCTCGCCGCCAACCGAATTCAAACCAGTGTGCCTGCAGTGGTTCAGTTTGTTAAACTGACTATTCTATCCCTAGGCTATGATCCTACTGATGGTAGGGTAGCGAGAACATACTATCATTAATTTAAATTTTACTTAAGCAACGGAAGTAATTATATGTACAAATCAATTCAAAATAGTTACAAAAGTAAAAGGCGTCTAATTACATACAATTGCCTCAAATTAAGTGAAGATAAAATTTAACCTAAACATGATGTGCACGAAAATATTATTACTCCACTTCTTGTAATTATAAATAAGATTGTGGAGTTATGCGACGGTTTCTAAACCGAAAATTTTAACATTCCTATTTCTTTACTTTTTTGCGACGTTTATAATGCAACAAAAAAAATTTGGTCTGAGATGACTGTGAGAAGAAAACGGGTTCGATTTTTATGAAACTTTGCATATGAGTCTTATTTATAACAGCACTGATCCGATTCAATTTTGAGCATAATTTGTCGACCCAAAAGAGCAGTTAACCTGCATAGATTTTTCAATTCTTGGAATATTTGCAAAAATATCTATCTTCAAATAAAAATTTTTGTAATTTAGTTATACACAACTTTTTATTATATTTTATATGTGAACGCTTAGGTAGTTCGTTATAGACTGCTTTATTATGCTTACATGTTGTAGTGGGGTACATTCTTCTTAAGTGTGTTGACTATCTACTAGGGGTAATGATACATATATGACAAGAGTTAAAAGTATAGAGACACCTGAATTTCTGTAGTTAATAGTATATTACATACCGAGGCAGAAAGTTTTATATTCCCGTCGAGAGAATTATAGTTTACCGAGAGGCGCAGCCTCGAGGTAAACTATTTCTCGAGACTCGGGAATAGAACTTTTGCCGAGGTTTGTATACTATTTTATTCACAATCATTAATTTTTTCAAAAATCTTAAAAAAATTAATTACTGTTACTTATCATAATGCCATGACTTGACATCAATTTTTAAAAAAGCAGGCGATGGAAACAGCCATATTGTAATGCAATCAAATTTTATTTGTCGCGTTATTTTAATAATGTCTGAATCAAGCGAATTTATACATTGTACTCCTCCAGAATTACGCGAAGCGGCCGAAAGCGTGGAAAAAGCTTGCTTCCAGAAAAAGTAAGGAGAGATATGAATTAGTTTATCGTATGTTTAAAGATTGGTGCAAGAATAAAACAGTACATAACGTTTCGGAAAATGTCGTGCTAGCGTACTTTGGGGAGTTAGCTAAAGTTAAAACCTTCTACTTTATGGGCGACTTACTCTATGTTGCGAAAAACATTAAATATAAACGAAAATATTGATCTGTCGCGATTTTCAAAACTACAGGCGTATTTAAAAACAAAACGTTGGATACTTAGCTAAAAAATCGAGCGTCTTCACAGCTACTGATATTAATACATTTTTAAATGACGCACCAAAAGAATTTCTTCCACAAAAAGTAACTTTCATTTATTGAATGCAACTACATGCTAATATATAAATTTTAGGTTGCTCTAATAATTGGTGTATCTGGTGCTTGTCGCAGTGATGAGCTTTACAAAATGAAGGTTACAGACATCAGTTTCCTAGAAGATAAAGTTTGTATTACGATTCCGAATACTAAAACCTATCAACCTCGTTCATTTGTTCTTACCAATCCTCAATGGATTGCAATGTTAGTCGAATACATTGGTCTTCGAGAAAATGTTATAAATGAGAAGTTGTTTATGCAGCTGCGATTTGGCAAAATTACAAAACAACCATTTGGGCATAATTCTATTGGATCATTTCCTAAAAAATTGCAGCTCACCTAAAATTAAATAATATAGAAGCATATACGGGGCATTGTTTTCGTAGAACGGCTGCTACACTACTTGCCGATAATGGTGGAGACGTGATACAATTAAAGAGGCTGGGAGGGTGGAAGTCTAGTGCGGTGGCTGAAAGCTATGTTGACAAATCGTTAGATGGACAAATTCAAGTAGCACAAATGTTATCTACGCAACGTACCTCAACTTGCACCAATCCCCATTATCACAGCAGGAGACATATACAACAAATCTTTTCTCACTGTCACAACCGGGGCCTTCTACTTCATCCAGTGTTGATTCACAGTCGGCACACTTTAATATAACAAAGGAGGAAATGAAAGGATGTTTAAATGTGAACATAAACACTTACGGTAATTCTAATGTAACTATTAATTTTTCAAAATAAGATAATTTGTGTTTTATTATACCGCTTATCTTGCTCTATTTCCATTTGCGTTGTAATCGAGACTATGACTACCTCAACAATAAGATAGCCCTATAATCGAGGTTAGGTATACACTCCCTGGTGTAAACAAACCTTGCAATTTTATGGAAGTAAGTAATTAAAAGATTTATGTGCTTATTTATTTAAGCAAATGGTTCCATAATATCATTAGTAATTACGTCTTAATTTAAATTGCTGTGGTGTCAAAACAATGTGTATATTAGTTGTTTGTCGTGGTAAATCATGAGTTACTCTGTTGAAACTACGGATAGCAGTAGTTGAATGACCTTCTTGAACAGATCTATAATTAGTAGTAACTAATGCAAATTCACACATAAACCTTCAAACATCTCATCTCCACTAAGCTTATGTTATGGTCACTTTCATGATCGTATAACCGTCTCTTCATGCTTTTCCTTTTCGTTCGTACCAATCTAAACTTGAAACAGAATATTGTTTGTCATATCACAAATACAGAGTTAGGATCCAACTATTATTTAACTTATCTGTAAGTTCATCGGATGTTCCTATGATCGTATAAACCAAATACTATATTTTCCATTCGGTGATCCTAATAATTAACTGATATAAAATGTTTAAAACATACAAAAGCATTCTTCTGCTTGCATTCATGAAAATTTTTTCCTTTAATGGCGTTTAGCTATTTCTCTCTCCGATCTGTGATGATGCAGTCAAATGGGGTTGATAATCGCTGATGTTTATAGTAAAATCACTGGAATGCGAAAACCGTACTTATACTTTTTCCTTAAAACTTTATACACAACTGAGTACTTCCACAATTAACAATATAACAAAACCAAGATATTTTAAATCGATTTCTAAAGCCATACGACGAACTTAAGGCGTATTTTATGGTTATGTTTTTAATTGTGTTTACATTTTTAGTATACTTCACAAGCGCTCGAGTGGCGTTTTAAAGAATTAGTAACCGGTCAGTAATAATTATTCCTGGCTAGCTGGTAAAAATTTTGAACACCAATTGTGTAATCGCCTATTTCCCAACTTTTCACATGCAGTGTAATTGGCATATTACAATATGATTGTGAATAAAATTCATTTTTTACGAAAATGATTAATACAAAAGTTTCTTTTTGAAATTTTTATCTACATATTGACATATCCCTATGAGAAATTAAACATTGATCTTGTTGCAATTAATATTGGAAATGCAAAACGGCGTTTCTACAATCTCGACAAATGCAGGTTAAATATTGCTAGTTTTAATGTATGTATACATATATTTAATAACCAATAAAAACCGAAACTAGATTCACCAATATTGGCCTCCGTCCTACATCATATTTGAAGAAGTATTCCTTTAACAACTACATTTGCATATATTGTTTTACCATTGATAAATTTTTATTATACATTTGTAAATACACGTGTCACATTATTAGTATTGGTCAAATATGCATTTTTATAAATGATAATTATAACTTTATTCAACCAGTCTAAAATTTCCCTATTTGCAAATGTTGCATTCTAAAAAGAAGTTGGTTGCTAAATGGCAAAGTCAGCAGATTAAATCACGTTGGCGATAGCAGAGCACAGTGTGTTGTGAATATCCGGAAGATTGTGTGTATGTGTATCAGTGTATTTACAAACATTAACCAAAAAAATTAATAAAAGGTAAGTTTCTTTATTGGCATATTATAAAGAAAATAACGTTAGTTTTATTGAAATGTTTTGCTTAAAATATATCTATTGCGTGTAGGTGAACGCACAAACCATGGAAATGTAAGATCGGCAATTCTAATTAATGTTATTTTATTTATTAACATTTTTACATACAACACTCGTGTAATCTGCAGTAATCTCCAATGTCTGAAGTTTGCGTCACAGTGTATAATAAGAAAATAGAAAAATGGGTTTCCTATTTGGATAAATTAAGATATCGTGATTTTAAGTGTATAAATATTAACTAAAAATTTTAATCACTCTATTTAAATTTTTTAGTTTTGGTAATTTGAGTTCCGCCCTTACTAACCCATTAATCTGAGAATATTCCAATATTCTGAATGTATATGCCTAGAATGTTCTGTGAACAATCTTTGGCTATCTGGGTAATTTTAATGAGTGTCCTAATTTTGATAGAATTTATTTAATTAAATTATTTATAAGATTAAGAATATTTTTTTATTAAAATTTGATAACAGGAAGTTATCTAATGTAGACTCTAAATTGAAAAAAATAGAAAATTAACTATATTTACACATGTATATGACGTGATCAATATAATATATTTTTGTTTTACTTTACTTTTACTTTGTTTAAATAATAAAATATGCATGTATTTGTAGAAATAATGTATGACATTTTCAATCTAATACATTTGGTTTACGTTTTTCAAATAATAAAATGTGTTATCAATACTGACGCCGTTTGGGATGCAAAAATTCATTCGTTAACAGATTATTTTGCTTTTATAATTTTTCATCATCTTTTAACTTCAACAAGTTAAATTTACCGCCATAATCATTACCAAAAACATGGCAAAGGTCACTTCCAAACAATAAACTTGCCGACGCTTTTGGGAAACCCCATTTTCTGTGGTACGGTTGCGTTTCAATTAACGACACAATAAAATAAACATATTTTGAACCATCCTATATACCAATAAGTATTTTTGCAGGTACAACAATCACTACTAAATTTGTATACAGAACAGGTTTTTTGTCTGCATGCATAAACATCATTATTGTTAGATAAATAATTAGTGCATTAATAATGGCGGATACCACAGTGGAATGTAAAAATATAAAAGAAGAAACGGCACTACATTCCGAATGCTACAATTCAATGCAACTTCCTGGGTTGTTAATGTTTCCCATTAAAGCAGTAAGTATCCTATCCTAGTGAATTATTTAAATACACTTGAATTACATTATAGGAATTGAGCATTGATGAAAACCCACTTGCGTACAATGATTGCCTTCAACAGTCATTTATATCAAATTCTGTTTCACTGGTCGATGATGATTTGAAAAAATCAAAGAAGAGTCTGTCGAAGTTGATATTAAAAATGAAAATGAAGACATTGTTAAAGATGAATGTGTGTTATTTAACACAGACATATTCACGTGCGTGGAAGAGTTTACCGCATCAGATATGTTATACTACTGCTACCAATGTAATTATACTACAAGCGAAAAACACATATTAACTAATCACATATTTATTCATCTATTTAAATGCAATCTGTGTAGTTATGCTACATTTGATAATACCTCATTACGGAGCCACGAAGAGGTACACCTTAATGTAACATTGGAAGAAAATGTACTTAAATGTTACAATTATCAGGCTTTTTGTTGTGATAAATGCGACTACAGGTGTTCCACGAAAAGTGCTTTGATTACGCACAATAGAACACACGCTAAAGAAAAACCATTTAAGTGTAATGTTTGTGATTATTGCTCTAGTCGTGCCGGAGACTTGAAAACCCACATGTTCAGACACTCAGGAGAAAGGCCTTTAAGCTGTGATAAGTGCGACTACAGGTGTTTCAGGAAAAGTGCTTTGATTACGCACAATAAAACACACACTAAAGAAAAACCATTTAAGTGTAATGTTTGTAATTATTGCTCAAATCATGCAGGAAGCTTGAAGATCCACATGTACAGACACTTGGGAGAAATGCCTTTCATCTGTGATAAGTGCGACTACAGGTGTTCCACAAAAGTGCTTTGATTACGCACAATAGAACACACACTAAAGAAAAACCATTTATGTGTGATGTTTGTGATTATTGCTGTAGTCAAGCAGGAAGCTTGAAAACCCACATGTACAAACACTCAGGAGAAAGGCCTTTCAGCTGTGATAAGTGCAATTACAGGTCTTCCTCGAAAAGTGCTTTGAGTAGGCACAATAGAACACACACTAAAGAAAAACCATTTAAGTGTAATTTTTGTGATTATTGCTCTAGTCATGCCGGAGACTTGAAAACCCACATGTACAGACACTCGGGAGAAAGGCCTTTCAGCTGTGATAAGTGCGACTACAGGTGTTCCAGGAAAAGTGCTTTGATTAGTCACAATAAAACACACACTAAAGAAAAACCATTTAAGTGTAATGTTTGTAATTATTGCTCAAATCATGCAGGAAGCTTGAAAACCCACATGTACAAACACTCAGGAGAAAGGCCTTTCAGCTGTGATAAGTGCAACTACAGGTGTTCCACGAAAAGTAATTTGATTACGCACAATAGAACACACTCAAGAAAATCCATTTAAGACTGCATTTTAAAACGCCATTTCAAAGTAGTAGTGGCCAAATTTAGAACTAAACTAACAGTGGTACAAACGAACGAGAAATTGGCGAACTTTTCTCAAAAAGCTATAATTTTCGTCTATTATTTTGTTCATTTATGTGTATGCCGATAAATTTGGAAACAAAGTATAACCTTGTGCGTATACGCTACATTTAATTATGGTTAATTTCAAATCTAATCTCTAAATTCGCATGCAATAATTGTGGTTGCAAAGTAAATAGATCATTCTTAAGAGTCATTTTATTGCTACCCACTAATAACTATCTCCCAAATAATTAAACATCAAATAAATAGGTAAGTATTATTTGTTTAAAGAATCATTGATCTTCCAATAGATTAGCCTAGAATGTTTTTCGAGGAAGAAAGACAATTATTTATTTCTAGGCATATCTTTTTTGTATAAATTACGCCAGTTACTTATTGTATTAAATAATATTATCGTCAGAATTACGACGCAGTTGTCTTGTTATTTTTGATCTCGGTTGTTAAAGAACATAGAAACCGTTTATGTCGTGATTTTTTAAAGCGTTCAGTTCTATTCGGGCAGAGTCAACTATTTTTTTAAGGAAAAATTTTGAAAAGAAAAATACTGATACAGTTTTGTAGGTTATAATTTTTTTTCTACTACTAGCCGTGAAGTGGACAATTATTGCGTCTCCTACCCAACTGAGAAGATGAATTTCTCTATTCGTGGTTAATAATTTTTTCTATTGTTGACCTAGGTTACTAATGGCCAAATTCAAATTTTTTGAGAATCTAAAAATAGTTGTTTAACAAAAACGAGTGAAACATAGTTTTGTATATCCAGGAGATTATCTCTAACGTATTTGTTGCTTAAAATTACCTAACACGATAAAATTATTTGAATAAAAAAATGCCATTAGTTTAAAATTCGCGCCCCCATCACATAACCGCAAATACATAAACTGGATTTATTTATTTATTAAATATGATGGTAGAATCTGGAAGGTCCGATCTGTTGCATAAAAATGTCGACTCTAAAAACTTAACGAGTATGTGGCGAACACTTGCCATTCCTAAATAAATTACAAGTGTCAATTTCTGAAACCCAATATTCAAATGATGCAAGGTATATTGGCGAAGCAATAAATGCCCGTTAACATCTCGAGCTATACCAAAACTACTCAAGCTTGCAGCTCAAATACTCTTAGGTAAAGAAAATTACGGAGGAACATTCTTAGATTGCAACGTGAAAAGAAAGCACTTCAATTGAAGTTAACATCTCCCAACGATTATTTCCCGAAAGCAGAGCACCAATTGTGACAGCCCAAGTGGACTTAAAAAATAAACCACTAAGAAGCAGGAGATATACAGAGGAATACAAACAATTTTCACTAAAATTATATTTTATGATCCCCAATATGTTAATTTTAAAGTAGGTTTTAAATTTTTGCCAGCTCAAACTGCTACGTGATCATGGTTAGAGTTATATATAAAAATTTAAACAACCCTTGTGCTACATCTTTACAAATACGATATGTAAAGGTGGCAAATTGAAGTCGATAGTATTAGACTGCATAGAAAAGCTACAACTACAATGCGGTGCCAATGTTAGGGCAGTAGTGAAATTTTCGAAACCTAATTTAAAGAATAGATGTACCACCGGAAAAACCATACCTTCTCGTAAACGATAAGAAAATCTATTATTTCTTCGATGTCCCCTATTTATTGAAGTTGGAGCAAAATAACTTGATTAAATACGATATAATCTTTAATAACAAAAAAGCTTCTTTGAAAGACATTAAAAATTTCTACATGTCAGACAAATCTAAACCGCTGCGATTGGCTCCTAAATCAACTAATTTACATATTACTCCGAATAATTTTCAGAAAATGAAGGTGAAATATGCCACACAAGTGTTTAGTGAATCAGTTGCAGTTGGTTTATCAACGTATGTAGCTTTTAATGCTTTTGATTTATTTGCATTCCTGTGCTACTTCATTTTTACAAGAAAAATGTTTATTTTTTATTTTTTGCTTAAATTTGGCTAGTAGTGGAAAAAATAGTGTATACTCCATGGTTCTGAAGTCCATTATTGCTGCCTACGCACCTAACTATAACTGGTGCTAAGGCAATAATGACAGACTTTACAACCTTGGTGTATAATATACTATTATAGTTGTTTTTACTCATCTTTGGTTTGCGTCATAATAATAATATTTATTTGTTCAACAGAAAAATTAATTCCATTAACAGAACAAAAATACAATTACACAGTAGTGTAGAAAGCAGAAAAAGATATCTAAAATATAAAAATGGTAACAGAGTACAATTAGTATAATATTTATTTATAATAGGTGAATATACGTAAATACCTATCAATAATATATCTGCTTGGTTACATTGTTTAAGTATCATGAGTATAAGAATTAGGTATCGTATTGCTCGCATTTTTATTAGAGTTTCGAATTTGATTATTTTGGTTAATATTAGGTTGGTTATGTTGCGTATGTGACGCATGTATAGGTAAATAAGGTTGTGAACGTATAGCTGAATGATTAAATGAATTAGATTGAGATTGGTTATACGTAGTAGCATTTGGTTGGATATCAGGTTGATTTTTATGCATTTGAGCATTAGATTGATTATGAGGTTTGAGTTACATTAGTTTGGTTTAAAGGCTGGTTATATAACCATGACATGCTTTACAAACAAAGCTGTATTTACATTTCGATGTGCGATGTCCTGGACGAAGAGAGTTAGTACAAAGGTTTGCACGTTTTGCTTCTGAGAACCTTAATTTACAGGAAAGTCAATAAATTTTTTTGCATGCATATATAAAGTGGTTATCATTGCATAGAGGGCAACTTATATTAAAATTCTGAATAAATAAGGTTTTGTGTTCAAAATGTTTTTCAATTATCTTTTCTGGTTTTTTAATATTTAGTTTAAAATCGACCCTTACAGAACAATTTGGTTTCTGATAATATGGCAGAAATGTTTCTATGAAACATACGTAATCTTTCTGCAATGTTACGAAAGATATCCGAAACATAACCGAAATGTTTCAGACAAACGAAAATGTCCGCACATATTTCCAAAAATGCAATCTTTCTGAAACCTTTCTGGCACATCACATTTAAGATGTCAAATACATTTTAGCAGTATGTATGAACATTATGAGAAACGTTTCTAAAAAATTGCTTCTTTATAGCCAGAATGTCTCAGGTATATATAGAAGTAGTGGTCAAGCATGAAACACTGAAAGCAGTAACCGTAAAACTGTTTTATTCACTTAATATATAATAAAAAATAATTACTAAGTACAAATAATATTTATTCTGTGGTAGCTGGTCTTTTTCTGCAAAAAATGAAAATTATTAATTATTTTGTGTTCACCTTCTTATAATCTAGATTCAGATTTAAAAAAAGACTACATTGGATTGATTAGGATTCGATCTCGTCATTAGTTATTTGATTTTGAGTTACAGAGAAGGACTGATTGTGCGAAACGTTAAATGTTTTTAAACAAATTTCCGACAAACTTCTAACCTTAAAATTTTTAGTGTTTTGAACGCAAAAACACAGAAAAATAATGCAAAAGTAAAAGAAATGCTGATTCATTAAGGCACAAGCACAAATAAAAAAATTACTTACCTTTCGACAACCACTTTGACTTTTAACCTTGATGCGTATTATTTTATTTTTGAATGCCCTCAGACAGAATGCACTGAAATATTTCTTTCTCAACTGTATCTGTGAAATCGTAATATAAATGAAACATTGAAATATGTCCGAAACATGTCGAAACTTTGTGTGCTGAATGGGGATTGATTCAAAAAATTACATCTTTCAGATAAAAAGGATATGAAATTTTGGATAGTGGGAGAATCAATATTTTTGGAATGAAGTTCCCATTCTTTGCGGGTTATTAAATCTAATTTAGTGTTTGCCACATACTCGTTAAGTTTTTATAGTCGACATTTTTATGCAACAGATCGGACCTTCCAGATTCTGTTAACCATTCAAAACACCTACAACAAAATGTTTGTAATTTACTTAAAATTTTTCATGTAACTTAACTCGCCTGGTTAAATCTCATTTGGGAAACCTGAAAAAACTGATTCTACCATCATATTTAATAAATAAATAAATCAGGTTATGTATTTGCGGTTATGGGATGGGGGCGCGAATTTTAAACTAATGGCATTTTTTTATTCAAATAATTTTATCGTGTTAGGTAATTTTAAGCAACAAATACGTTAGAGATAATCTCCTGGATATACAAAACTATGTTTCACTCGTTTTTGTTAAACAACTATTCTTAGATTCTCAAAAATTTGAATTTGTCCATTATTAACCTAGGTCAACAATAGAAAAAATTATTAACCACGAATAGAGAAATTCATCTTCTCAGTTGGGTAGGAGACGCAATAATTGTCCACTTCACGGCTAGTAGTAGAAAAAAAAATTATAACCTACAAAACTGTATCAGTATTTTTCTTTTAAAAATTTTTCCTTAAAAAATAGATGACGCTGCCCGAATAGAACTGAACGCTTTAAAAATCACGACATAAACGGTTTCTATGTTCTTTAACAACCGAGATCAAAAATAACAAAACAACTGCGTCGTCATTCTGACGATAATATTATTTAATACAATAAGTAACTGGCGTAATTTATACAAAAAGATATGCCTAGAAATAGATAATTGTCTTTCTTCCTCGTAAAATATTCTAGGCTAATCTATTGGAAGATCAATGTTTCTTTAAACAAATAATACTTACCTATTTGTTTGATGTTTAATTATTTGGGAGATAGTTATTAGTGGGTAGCAATAAAATGACTCTTAAGAATGATCTATTTACTTTGCAACCACAATTATTGCATGCGAATTTAGAGATTAGATTTGAAATTACCCATAATTAAATGTAGCGTATACGCACAAGGTTATACTTTGTTTCCAAAGTATCGGCATACACATAAATGAACAAAATAATAGACGAAAATTATAGCTTTTTGAGAAAAGTTCACCAATTTCTGGTTCGTTTGTACCACTGTTAGTTTAGTTCTAAATTTGGCCACTACTACTTTGAAATGGCGTTTTAAAATGCAGTCTTAAATGGATTTTCTTGAGTGTGTTCTATTGTGCTTAATCAAATCACTTTTCGAGGAACACCTGTAATCGCACTTATCACAGCGGAAAGGCCTTTCTCGTGAGTGTTTGTACATGTGGGTTTTCAAGCTTCCTGCTTGACTACAGCAATAATCACAAACATCACACTTAAATGGTTTTTGTTTAGTGTGTTCTATTGTGCGTAATCAAAGCACCTTTCGTGAGACACCTGTAGTTGCATGTATCACAGCTGAAAGGCCATTCTCCCGAGTGTTTGTACATGTGTGTTTTCAAGCTTCCGGCACGACTACAGCAATAATCACAAACATTACACTTAAATGGTTTTTCTTTAGTGTGTGTCATATTGTGCTTAATCAAAACACTTTTCCTGGAACACCTGTAGTCGCACTTATCACAGCTGAAAGGCTTTTCTCCTGAGTGTCTGTACATGTGGGTTTTCAAGTCTCCGGCACGACTAAAGCAATAATCACAAACATTACAGTTAAATGGTTTTTCTTTAGTGTGTGTTCTATTGTGCCTACTCAAAGCACTTTTCGAGGAAGACCTGTAATTGCACTTATCACAGCTGAAAGGCCTTTCTCCTGAGTGTTTGTACATGTGGGTTTTCAAGCTTCCTGCTTGACTACAGCAATAATCACAAACATCACACATAAATGGTTTTTCTTTAGTGTGTGTTCTATTGTGCGTAATCAAAGCACTTTTTGTGGAACACCTGTAGTCGCACTTATCACAGATGAAAGGCATTTCTCCCAAGTGTCTGTACATGTGGATCTTCAAGCTTCCTGCATGATTTGAGCAATAATTACAAACATTACACTTAAATAGTTTTTCTTTAGTGTGTGTTTTATTGTGCGTAATCAAAGCACTTTTCCTGAAACACCTGTAATCGCACTTATCACAGCTGAAAGGCCTTTCTCGTGAGTGTTTGTACATGTGGGTTTTCAAGCTTCCTGCTTGACTACAGCAATAATCACAAACATCACACTTAAATGGTTTTTGTTTAGTGTGTTCTATTGTGCGTAATCAAAGCACCTTTCGTGAGACACCTGTAGTTGCATGTATCACAGCTGAAAGGCCATTCTCCCGAGTGTTTGTACATGTGTGTTTTCAAGCTTCCGGCACGACTACAGCAATAATCACAAACATTACACTTAAATGGTTTTTCTTTAGTGTGTGTCATATTGTGCTTAATCAAAACACTTTTCCTGGAACACCTGTAGTCGCACTTATCACAGCTGAAAGGCTTTTCTCCTGAGTGTCTGTACATGTGGGTTTTCAAGTTTCCGGCACGACTAAAGCAATAATCACAAACATTACACTTAAATGGTTTTTCTTTAGTGTGTGTTCTATTGTGCATAATCAAAACACTTTTCCTGGAACACCTGTAGTCGCACTTATCACAGCTGAAAGGCTTTTCTCCTGAGTGTCTGTACATGTGGGTTTTCAAGTCTCCGGCACGACTAAAGCAATAATCACAAACATTACAGTTAAATGGTTTTTCTTTAGTGTGTGTTCTATTGTGCATAATCAAAACACTTTTCCTGGAACACCTGTAGTCGCACTTATCACAGCTGAAAGGCTTTTCTCCTGAGTGTCTGTACATGTGGGTTTTCAAGTCTCCGGCACGACTAAAGCAATAATCAC
The DNA here is from genome assembly GCA_030710515.1 of Abscondita cerata. Lineage (NCBI taxonomy): Eukaryota > Metazoa > Arthropoda > Insecta > Coleoptera > Lampyridae > Abscondita > Abscondita cerata. The sequence goes on along the minus strand of JALBCR010000753.1, from coordinate 21,835 downwards.
AAACATTACAGTTAAATGGTTTTCTTTAGTGTGTGTTCTATTGTGCCTACTCAAAGCACTTTTCGAGGAAGACCTGTAATTGCACTTATCACAGCTGAAAGGCCTTTCTCCTGAGTGTTTGTACATGTGGGTTTTCAAGTTTCCTGCTTGACTACAGCAATAATCACAAACATCACACTTAAATGGTTTTTCTTTAGTGTGTGTTCTATTGTGCTAATCAAAGCACTTTTTGTGGAACACCTGTAGTCGCACTTATCACAGATGAAAGGCATTTCTCCCAAGTGTCTGTACATGTGGATCTTCAAGCTTCCTGCATGACTTGAGCAATAATTACAAACATTACACTTAAATGGTTTTTCTTTAGTGTGTGTTTTATTGTGCGTAATCAAAGCACTTTTCGTGAAACACCTGTAGTCGCACTTATCACAGCTGAAAGGCCTTTCTCCTGAGTGTTTGTACATGTGGGTTTTCAAGCTTCCTGCTTGACTACAGCAATAATCACAAACATTACACTTAAATGGTTTTTCTTTAGTGTGTTCTATTGTGCGTAATCAAAGCACCTTTCGTGAACACCTGTAGTTGCACTTATCACAGCTGAAAGGCCATTCTCCCGAGTGTTTGTACATGTGTGTTTTCAAGCTTCCTGCACGACTACAGCAATAATCACAAACATTACACTTAAATGGTTTTTCTTTAGTGTGTGTCTATTGTGCTTAATCAAAACACTTTTCCTGGAACACCTGTAGTCGCACTTATCACAGCTGAAAGGCTTTTCTCCTGAGTGTCTGTACATGTGGGTTTTCAAGTTTCCGGCACGACTAAAGCAATAATCACAAACATTACACTTAAATGGTTTTTCTTTAGTGTGTGTTCTATTGTGCCTAATCAAAGCACTTTTCGAGGAACACCTGTAATTGCACTTATCACAGCTGAAAGGCCTTTCTCCTGAGTGTTTGTACATGTGGGTTTTCAAGCTTCCTGCTTGACTACAGCAATAATCACAAACATCACACATAAATGGTTTTCTTTAGTGTGTGTTCTATTGTGCGTAATCAAAGCACTTTTTGTGGAACACCTGTAGTCGCACTTATCACAGATGAAAGGCATTTCTCCCAAGTGTCTGTACATGTGGATCTTCAAGCTTCCTGCATGATTTGAGCAATAATTACAAACATTACACTTAAATGGTTTTTCTTTAGTGTGTGTTTTATTGTGCGTAATCAAAGCACTTTTCTGAAACACCTGTAATCGCACTTATCACAGCTGAAAGGCCTTTCTCGTGAGTGTTTGTACATGTGGGTTTTCAAGCTTCCTGCTTGACTACAGCAATAATCACAAACATCACACTTAAATGGTTTTTGTTTAGTGTGTTCTATTGTGCGTAATCAAAGCACTTTCGTGAGACACCTGTAGTTGCATTATCACAGCTGAAAGGCCATTCTCCCGAGTGTTTGTACATGTGTGTTTTCAAGCTTCCGGCACGACTACAGCAATAATCACAAACATTACACTTAAATGGTTTTTCTTTAGTGTGTGTCATATTGTGCTTAATCAAAACACTTTTCCTGGAACACCTGTAGTCGCACTTATCACAGCTGAAAGGCTTTTCTCCTGAGTGTCTGTACATGTGGGTTTTCAAGTCTCCGGCACGACTAAAGCAATAATCACAAACATTACAGTTAAATGGTTTTTCTTTAGTGTGTGTTCTATTGTGCATAATCAAAACACTTTTCCTGGAACACCTGTAGTCGCACTTATCACAGCTGAAAGGCTTTTCTCCTGAGTGTCTGTACATGTGGGTTTTCAAGTCTCCTGCACGACTAAAGCAATAATCACAAACATTACAGTTAAATGGTTTTTCTTTAGTGTGTGTTCTATTGTGCGTAATCAAATTACTTTTCGTGGAACACCTGTAGTCGCACTTATCACAGCTGAAAGGCCTTTCTCCTGAGTGTCTGTACATGTGGGTTTTCAAGTGTCCTGCTTGACTAAAGCAATAATCACAAACATTACACTTAAATGGTTTTTCTTTAGTGTGTGTTTTATTGTGACTAATCAAAGCACTTTTCTTGGAACACCTGTAGTCGCACTTATCACAGCTGAAAGGCCTTTCTCCCAAGTGTCTGTACATGTGGATCTTCAAGCTTCCCGCATGATTTGAGCAATAATTACAAACATTACACTTAAATGGTTTTTCTTTAGTGTGTGTTTTATTGTGCGTAATCAAAGCACTTTTCGTGGAACACCTGTAGTCGCATTTATCACAACAAAAGCCTGATAATTGTAACATGTAAGTACATTTTCTTCCAATGTTACATTAAGGTGTACCTCTTCGTGGCTCCGTAATGAGGTATTATCAAATGTAGCATAACTACACAGATTGCATTTAAATAGATGAGTAAATATGTGATTAGTTAATATGTGTTTTTTAGCTTGTAGTATAATTACATTGGTAGCAGTAGTATAACATATCTGATGCTGTAAACTCTTCCACGCACGTGAATATGTCTGTGTTAAATAACACACATTCATCTTTAACAATGTCTTCATTTTCATTTTTAATATCAACTTCGACAGACTCTTCTTTGATTTTTTCAAATCATCATCGACCAGTGAAACAGAATTTGATATAAATGACTGTTGAAGGCAATCATTGTACGCAAGTGGGTTTTCATCAATGCTCAATTCCTATAATGTAATTCAAGTGTATTTAAATAATTCACTAGGATAGGATACTTACTGCTTTAATGGGAAACATTAACAACCCAGGAAGTTGCATTGAATTGTAGCATTCGGAATATAGTGCCGTTTCTTCTTTTATATTTTTACATTCCACTGTGATATCCGCCATTATTAATGCACTAATTATTTATCTAACAATAATGATGTTTATGAAAGCAGACAAAAAACCTGTTCTGTATACAAATTTCGTAGTGATTGTTGTACCTGCAAAAATACTTATTGGTATATAGGATGGTTCAAAATATGTTTATATTGTGTCGTTAATTGAAACGCAACCGTACCAAAGAAAATGGAGTTTCCCCAAAAGCGTCGGCACGTTTGATGTTTGGAAGTGACCTTCGCCATGTTTTTGGTAATGATTATGGCGGTAAATTTAACTTGTTGAAGTTAAAAAGATGATGAAAAATTATAAAAGCAAAATAATCTGTTAACGAATGAATTTTTGCATCCCAAACGGCGTCAGTATTGATAACACATTTTATTATTTGAAAAACGTAAACCAAATGTATTAGATTGAAAATGTCATACATTATTTCTACAAATACATGCATATTTTATTATTTAAACAAAGTAAAAGTAAAGTAAAACAAAGATATATTATATTGATCACGTCATACATGTGTAAATATAGTTATTTTTTATTTTTTTTCAATTTAGAGTCTACATTAGATAACTTCCTGTTATCAAATTTTAATAAAAAAATATTCTTAATCTTATAAATAATTTAATTAAATAAATTCTATCAAAATTGGTACACTCATTATTAAAATTAATAGTTTTTAAAATTTCAAAGTAACTTTTACTAACTGCCCTTCTGGTAACAAACTTTTCAAAATTAATAAAAAATGTTTTTTCGAGTTTATAAATATATTGTAAAAACGAATCACTAGGAGTCTTTAAACTACCATAAGTTGATATTTTTATATCAAAACTTTAAAATAATTTAAAATGCTGTTCTAAATTATCAATGTTTGAAAGTTGTATGCAAACTGACCATTAGAAAAAAAATATTTTTTTCTACTACTAGCCGTGAAGTGGACAATTATTGCGTCTCCTACCCAACTGAGAAGATGAATTTCTCTATTCGTGGTTAATAATTTTTTCTATTGTTGACCTAGATTAATAATGGACAAATTTAATTTTTTTGAGAATCTAAGAATAGTTGTTTAACAAAAACGAGTGAAACATAATTTTGTATATCCAGGAGATTACCTTTAACGTATTTGCTGCTTAAAATTACCTAACACGATAAAATTATTTGAATAAAAAATGCCATTAGTTTAAAATTTGCGCCCCCATCCCATAACCGCAAATACATAACCTGAATTTATTTATTTCTTAAATATGATAGTAGAATCAGTTTTTTCAAGTTTCCCAAAGGAGATTTAACCAGGGGAGTTAAGTTACATGAAAAATTTTAAGTAAATTACAAACATTTTGTTGTAGGTGTTTTAAATGGTTAACAGAATCTGGAAGGTCCAATTTGTTGCATAAAAATCACGATATAATAAATTCTTAAGAGATATGACATTCCCGAAGTCGAAACTCGTTTGCGCATGACGTCAGCAACAGAGTGATTTTTAAATACGCTCAGTTGATTCATACAGCGCGCCAAGTAAATATAATAATAAATATATAAACACAAATATAAGCATTTTTTTTGTAATTCATGTTTAATTAATGACGTTCCGACAGCTATACCACAATCGTAATCGATTATTAAATTTTCCAAATTTTTCCCAGCTCTTATAAACAAAGTAAATTCTATTAATTACTTTATTTTAACACTTCACACAAATTAAACTTTCTATGTAATGTTACTGCAGATTCTGTCAAATTGTTTTTAGTGCGTACATAATAACTAACAATAGTTTGCTACCATCTTATCCAAATTTGAGCATGTTTGAAGTGTTTGTAGATAAAGAATTAGTTGTATAATAAAAGTTACTTTAGCGTTTGATAAGGAATCAAAAACAAAATAATATTAAATGGTTCTGTTTAAAATAACGTAAAAATTGATGAGCCGAAGTTTGTCACTAAATTAAAAAAACAAATGTTTGTATAATTTATAAAAATTGGCTAATACTCCCTTCTCGGATAACCTTATATTGCCTGATAAAAGCATGAAACTGTTGCAATTAAATTTAAATTAAAAGTCAATATTGTATATTCTGTTGGTTGCAGTTATGAGCAGTAGGAGCGCAAAATATATGTACGCGAAACGAAGGGTGGATCATGTTATAATAAATTCCAAAAAAAAAGGAAACTGATTAATGATGCGACCCCAATTCTCTAGAACAAAAATGAAATTATAAATTCCACTTTTGGGAATAATTCTGGAGAAATTGATTGTAATTCTACAATAGTCAGCAGTAGTAGCGGTACTTTTGATGTATCAATTATAGATAGCGTTAATGGAGATAATTACGAAATAGATGATTATAGTGCTTGTGAAGAAAATGCGGCCAAAAAATATAAATCCCCACAATAGTTATAAAGAGAATAATGCAAACCTTGAATACAATATAAAACAAGACTTAAGGGCTTGGTTTATCGAATGTAATATAATAATAATAATAATAATAATAATAATAATAATCCATTATTGCCCAACAGGAAAATTAATCCCCAATTACAGGACAAATTGGAAATGTATCATAAAACAAATAAATAATAATAATAGTACCTACAAATGTATTATATCAACAACACACAAGACATAATCGTTGTATTGAAAAATTAATAGTAATAAAATAATGCTAATGGTTAACAATCTCAAAAATAATACTAGAACAAAAACAATAATAAAAATAAAAATGTGAAAGAATAAAATTGTCAAAATAAAAAAGAATTGAATAAAAAATTACAAAACTACTAGTTAACCCTTGTTTGACCAATTGCGTTAATAAATTCACAAAATGATAAAAAGAATAAATCAAAATCGTTAACAATTTTGTTGAAATTTCGCATCATCCTGTTTATAGGCGCATTAGCACCAGCGTTTGTTCTAATAGTATTAAGGTGAAAGGTGGGTTTGTTTCTGGTATACACTGTAGGTACATGCCATTGTATGCATGATAATAAATATGAACTGTCAATTAAATTCATGACCAGTCTACCAATAAACATTAAGTCAGATCTATTTCTTCTGGCAACGAGTGTATCAAGACTGAACTGGCTATTTAAAAACTTTGATCGATTCCACGAGGTGGATAAATGGAGTGCACCTTTAAATACAAATATTTTGCAAAACGTCTCTGCACACTTTCAAGATGAGAAGATTGACAATTAAAGACAGGAGACCAAACAGAAGAGCAGTACTCAAGACGAGAACGTACTAACGAAAAGTATAAACTCCTAAGCGTAATGATACTAGTAAACTGCCGTGTATTACGTATTAGAAACCCAAGACATTTTAAAGATATTCGAACAATAGAATTAATATGTGCATTGAAGTTAAGTTTGTGATCAAATATGATACCTAGATCTTTCACTGATTCCAATTTATCTAATGTAATACCATTGATTTTATAGGAAATTGCAGTACATTATAACATTTTGAGAAAGACATTACATTACATTTAGAAATATTAAGTTCCAATCCATTATTTACGCACCATGCAGATATATTAAACAAATCACTCTGCAATAAGCTGCAGTCCTGAGTGGTATCTATGCTTCTATAGAGTTTTATATCATCAGCGTATAAAAGAAACTCGCTATTATTGATGCAGTTAGAGATGTCATTAATGTATACTAAAAACAAAAGCGGCCCCAAGTTAGAACCTTGAGGAACGCCACACGATTGCACAAATGCGGTTGATTTAAAACCATTATGCAGGACAACTTGCTGCCTATTAGTTAAGTACGACTTGAAAAAGTGTAGAGTTTTTACCGAGCAACCAAGAGAATTTAGTTTAGAAAGTAATATACTGTGTATTATCTTGTTGAAAGCTTTAGACATATCCATGTACACAACATCAACCTGACCACGTTTATCTAAGTAATTTGATACATATTGGGTCAAACAAGATAAGTTTGTTAAAGTAGATCTGCCTTTCATAAATCCATGTTGCTTGTCTGTAATAATATGCCTCAACGATGGATGTAATTGACTATAGATAATGCTCTCAAAAATCTTCGCAAAATTAGATATTATAGATATGGGGCGGTAGTTGGTGACACACGCAGGATCGCCTTTTTTTAAAACCGGACATATTCTTGAAATTTTCCAAATATCTGGAAAAACACCTGTATTTAAAGATTTATTAAACAACAATAAAAGCGGTTGGGACAACACGGAAAAACAGTCCTTAATTAAAAATGCCAGTATGCCATCCAACCCAGAGCACATATTAGATTTTAATTTTTTATGGCAATGAAGAGATCGTCCTCAGTAGCAGAGACGTTACGTATAATAGAAAAACTATTTGAAAATGGCGTTTCATATGTACTATTAGCAGTATTATTGTAAAAAACGCTTGAGAAATAATTTTTGAATGCTTCTATTATTTCACGTGGAGACGTCAAGCTTGAGTTTTGATAACTCATAGTATTCGGAACCTTTGATACGGATCCATGCTTGCTGCGTACATAATTCCAAAACCCTTTTGGATTAATAGCAAATTCTGTTTGAATTTTGTTTATATAGTTACAGTAATCACGGTTTATTATAGTTTTCACTTCACGCCTAATTATTGAAAACTTATTGTAATAATAAGGTAATCCAAGTTTTTATACAATCTGTAAGAACGATTCTGCGTTTTAAATTAGAAGAAAACCAACACGGATAAACACCGGTAGAGGATTTTAAAGTTGGAACAAATTTATCAAGTAATAGGTATAGCTTATCGTAAAAACAACAAACAGTTGGATACGCTTCTAAAATTAATGAGAAAATACTATCTGTCTTTACCCAAAAGTAGCAAAACCATTATGAAATGTAAAGGTTCATATTATACAAAACCAATGTTGCCCTCTAGAGGTACTCAAGGAATGTTTACATATTTTGGCATAAAATTATCATTGTTGCCAATTCTTGATGAACTTGACTGTCAGGAAATAAATTTGATTATAAACATTGATGGTCTTCCAATTTATAAGAGTAAAAATAGCCAGCTTTGGCCCATTCTAGGACATATTTACCAGTCCCGCTATAAACCTTTTGTAATAGAGCTTTATTATGAGGATAGCAAACCTTCTTCGCTGGACGATTATTTACAATTATTCATTGAAGAATGTTGTTCATTATATTCTGGATTTATGTACAACAATACTCATTACACGGTAAAAGTGTTATATTTTGTTTGTGGTGCACCAGCAAGAGCTTTCTTAAAAGCAATAAAAGGTCACAACTCTTATTATGCTTATAAAAAATGCGAGGTTTTGGGTAAAAGAATTGAGCACAAAATGGTTTACACAAATTTTGACGTACCTTTAAGAACACATGACAGTTTCGTATCCCAATCGAATAAAGCGCATCATTTTTAAAAATACCAAACATAGATATTATTGATGTTTTCTTTTTAGATTACATGCATATGTCATGTCTTGGGATTATGAAACGCATGTTGTTCATTTAGATTAAAATTCGGAGAACTGAACATTCTCTTTCACAGCAAAATATTCTTGAACTAAATAATATTATTGAAAATGTAACATCTTTTATTCCCATCGAATTTCAACGCAAACCTCGAGCTTTTACTGAATTAGAACACTGGAAAGCGACCGAATTACGATTTTTTATTTTATATTTAGGACCAGCGTTAATTAAAAACATTTTATCATTAAGGAAACACAGAAATTTTTTGCACTTTCATATTGCAATGCGCATTACTTGTTCCAATAGTTTACGAAATTATGATATTGTTGCACAGGCTTATATTGAAAAATTTTTTTCAAATTTTTTATTATTGTATGGAGAAGTTGAGTGCATATATAATATTCATAGCATTCTTCATTTAATTAAAGATGCAATTCGTTCAAAAATTAATTTAAATGACGTTAGTTTCTTTCGTTTTGAAAACCACTTAGGAGAATTGAAACGATTAATTCATGGTCCAAACAAGCCACTACAGCAGTTAACAAAAAGATTTCTTGAGCGGCAAATTAATGTAAATATTGGTTTTAAAAGCCGCTTTAAAGTAGTGAAAGAAGAAAATGGTCAAATAAAAAGTATTAATTTCGATAACTATACTATTTGTGCAAATCACAAGAGGGATGGATATATATATACTACAGAAAAATAAAATCATGGAAGTATCAACACATATGAATTAGAAGGATACATTTATCAAGACGTGATTGACGCGTACTCATTGAGCAAAATTAAATCAAACAATTTGCATTATTATCTTATAAACAACATTCATAATAAGGTTACTTTTAGAGTATCACTGTAACCAAATGCTGTATTTTTCCATGCAATAATAAACTATTTACTGTGGGAATGTTACATTAATAGATTTTTAAAGAATTTGTTTTTATTATTCAATATTCAATATTATCCATGATAATTTTAAGATGTCTTGGGATTCCTTAATTTGGATCGACGAGAATGAAACGGGAGTAGTGCCTTCCTCTTGGATTTCAAATAAAGAAAAAAGCTTATATAAGTGGCCCACTAATCTCACTGAAAGAAAAATAAATAAACTGGTGAAAAAAGGTCAAGAAATAGGTTATGATGTTGAAGTAAAGTTTCTGCGAGCCACATGAAACGTACGAGAGAGCATTTGAAGCTGCTAGAAACTTGATGTTTGATTCTAACGTTGAATCGGAAATAGAAGTAGTAGAAGGTAAGATAAATATTATCATTGTACTATTTATTATGTTCATCGTTTAAGCAAATACTTTGAAGGTCCCTTCAACGACAGGTAGGGCTCGCGTATTATCAAAAACACCCGATGACCAACTTCAAAGCACAAGTAAGAATTTGTTTTCTGTTAATAATAATGATTCTACTTGGTAGTGATTTTATTCTTTTTCAATGCCAGTTTAATTAACACTTCGAAATTTTTGTAGCCAAGTAGACTTAATACATTTATCTGACTTATAAGTAGAAACTTTTTACTATTTATATGTCTAATTTTTTAAAGAAAGTTGCACTAATTTTAAAATAATTGTTTGTTTACAAATTTTACAAAATTTTATTTGGTTTTGTAGGTAGCACATTCAATAATGATGTACTAAAAGGAATTTTTGAAGCTATAAGCAGGTTGGAGTTTACAATGTCTCAATTGAAGGTCAATCAAGAAAAAATTTTGTTCGCTATTGGTCAAAATGCAAATGTTGATTTGGTGAAAAAATGGCCAATGGAATTTCCAGTCACTACTATAGAGAAGTTTGAAGAGCTCGAACGTTTATTAACTACTGGTTTGCAGAATAAACTGGTTAGTTATTTATATTTAGTAGTTCAGTTATGGGTAAATTTTTGTTGTCCTAAACATATTGAACGAATTTTGTTTTCCAATGCTTTATTATTATCACAAGAAATTATGCGAGTTACTATCATTAAATTTCATATCACCAAAATTGCAATAAATTGATAAACCTTGAAAATTTACAACGAAAATTATGATGTTAAAATCTTGCAGTTACGTCCACATTTCGCATTGAGTTCATTCCCTATCATTGTCTGTTATTCGAAATACTTCTGCCGAATGGCACAGACTTAAAGTTAAGTAATATCATTCAGCAATAATATTACTTTGTATTTTGTTTTAGATGAAACATTTGGTACTACAAGGAGAAAGGACCTGTAAGGAGAGTTGCAAAATAATGTTGCAATTGGTCATTGACAAAAATGTTACACACATGTTTTCTGCCAGAGGCAAAAAGGGAAAGAGGAATTTTTCTGCTACGAATATGTGCAACACAATTATTGGTAGCTAATTATTTCTTGAAATTGCATTGGTTATCATAAATTTTCTTTAGTTTTATATACCTATACATTTGGCTATTTGCACGTGCACAGGCGATATTTCGGAAAATATTCGGTTTAAAAAAAATTTCCTAATGGAACCACCAATTTTTTATTGCAAATTTGGGTTGCTTGGGCAATTCTAACGTGACTTTATGCATTATACATGATTGTGTAAATTGGGCGGTTTTCGAGTTATTTCACTTTTTTCTGAAAAAAAAATCGCAGTTGAATAAATTCCAGGATAACTGAATTATTCAATTATTTCGAAACGTCAATTTTTTCGGAGAAAGTAAAATAACGTTAGAATTGCCCAAGTAATCCAAATTTGTGTTAAAGAATAGGTGGTTCCATTTAAAAAAACTTTGATATGTCGCGTTTTTATGGAACATTCTGTATAAACGAGGATAATTTCAAATTATCCACCTCATTGATCTGCACATTTATTAAGAAAGTTTTTTTCTAAATCCAATATGTTCTGAGATATCGCCCGTGCCCGCACTAATGGCCCACCCTATATAATAGTTCAGTTGTTGTTCATTTGTTTACAATAGGTTTATTTAATCAAAAACCTGAAATCAATCGGGGCCAGCAAAATGACTAGAACTGAGTTACGTGACTAATTTCAGACTGCAATGTGGTTTGATTAATTTGTAGTTTCTGATCAAATAAACCTATACTTTATTTTTTTTTATGGAGCTTAAGTCCAACTTTTCTTTAATTTAAGGGGCAATTCAAAGTAGATACGACGACCACACTAATCAAATTATCAGATATATTGGAGATTTATTGGCTACTTCAGGAGATTGGGGAGGTCGTAAACTAAGCATGCTCATTTCAACAAAGATAAATAATGAAGTAGATAGTATAATAGATAATCTTGAAAACAAAGAAGAGAGTAAAGAAGATCGTGCTAGCACAGATGCTAATGTTACAATCAATGATATAATCATATTGGGTTACAATGATATAATTTTAGATTAAAATAATTTTGTTGAATATATTTCTCTTATTAATATAACAAGTATTGCATCATTCTGTAAATTTTTTTAACTGGCTTGTATTGTTTTTAAATGTACATGTGAATGAAATTTCTGAAATTTACGATACTGTGACCACCTTAAGTTTTTTCACAGCATTATGGTCGCAAATTCAAATTTGCCAGATTTACACTTACTGTACCTCTTTTTGTGATACGAGATAATTATAAAAAATCAGCATTAATAATTACAGGGAATGATATAAACCTTTAATTTGTTTATAAACTATTATAAAGTGTGTCCCATGAGGTTTTAGCCAGTTCTCGAAAACCATCTAAACTACGATATTGAAATTTGGCAGTTATGAACAGTGGGTAGTTATGCCCATTGTTAGTGAGAAATGACGTTGTTTCAATAACTTGGTTCAGATAACATATAAACTGGCTAAAACCTCATTGGACACACTGTAGTTGTGCAGTACTTTTCATTTAACATTGGCCAGAGGATTTTACATGTTAATATTTCAATTTCATGTTAACACTTTTTTGGGACATCTGGTATAAACCATTTATGTTAATTATAATTAAGTGGTAAAATGTCTATTAGAAAATATTCTTAAATTCAATTGTACGTTTTGAATTTAATAAAGAAAAAACAAAAAAATATCATCTAGGGGAGGATTACGATATAAACTGACACGTTCTGTTCAATATTTAAAAATTTAACGTCTCAAACTTAATAAACAAATTTTAATGACAATTTCGTTACCATAGTAACCAAGTCAAATTACAAAAGTCTCTTAGACTCGTCGGTTTGGTCCTCCCCGAGTCGATATTTTTTTTGTTTTTGCTTTATTAAATTAAAAACTTACAAATGAGTATAAGAATATTTTCTAATAGACATTTTACCACTTAATTATACCAGATGTTTCAAAAAAGTGTTAACATGAGATTGAAATATTAACATGTAAAATCCTATGGCCAATGTTAAATAATAAGCACTGTATAGTATACGGTATTAGTTCCATCTATGCAAATCTAGATTTACAAAGCTTGATAAATACCTGACTTCCATTCTATATAAATATAATTTTACGAAGCTTAATAAATATGTGACGTCCAATCTATACATATACAAATGTGGATTTATGAGACTCGCTAAATATGTCATTTGCAATACATACAAATCTAGTTTTAGTTGTATTTCTATATATTTACAAAAACCGGTGAAATATTTGAAAACAATATCTGTAAATATATAAACTGTTAACAAAACTATGTTTGTATGGATTGCAAAAAAATATGTATTAAGGCAGTTTATTTTCTACTATGGATACGAAAATTGTTGTTGTTTAGATTACAATTACCTTGAGTATATTTTCTTTAGTTACTTTTAATACTGTTAGCGCCATCTATTAATTGACGGATGATCGGTCAATCTCCCCCTCTCACATTTGCAACGAATAGAGAATATATTTTCTTTTCAACCAAACAGGCATTTGCGTCCATCAACTCAAAAATGCAAACGAACATGGTCCTTCAAGCCGGATTTTAATTAATAAAATTTAAAAAAAATAACGGTTTTTACAACATTTCGCCCATCTGCCATTGCGAGGAATGTCGTTAAAAAACGTGAGTCTCCTTGCTTTACCTTATTCCTTACAAAATTGCTTGTTTCTTTTTGATCATGCTTGCATTTAAATAATTTAAAAAACAATGACAAAAGTTACAAAATTTGCGTTGCTGGTTATATTGGAGATGATATCATTAAACATATTTTTCTTAGATCAAGTCCGTTCTTTTCAAAAATATGCTTTAACTTTGGCGTTTGAGGACCGTGGTGTTTGTTTCCAGATTTCAATTTGACTTCACTGAGAAACAAAGCCACAAAATAGCGCCCAAGTAGGGACTATCGTAGAGTAAAGAAAACTTCATTATTAATTCTGGCGCTTGAGATCCGTTTCATTTCTTTGTTTTGTTTTGACAATATTGTATAAAGGACCAAAAAATAGTTGGGTTTACTTTATTTATATATAAAGCTGTTTACAGGCCATTTACCTCCACAGCTTAGTAATTTTTCTCCCCAGCTTCTTATTTTTAAGGTTTTCTTCCAATTATTTATTTTCTTCTGTTTTAGATTTGCCAGGACAGTCTCTCTATATTGTTTTTCGAGTCTACCTTTTTTTATATTCTGGAACCTTTGCCATGCTATCCCTTTGACGATTCTTTCTTGTTTCATTCTTTGTTGTATATGGCCTGATGACTACAAACTTCAGGATTTTATTAGTATGTCTATTGTTAGACATAGACTCTGTATAGTGAGTTTCATTTATCCGTCGCCAGTGATAGGGAAGTTTGTGAGCTTGCTATCTATAACTTGACGAGAGAAATATCAATTTCTTCATCTTGCTGATTTTCTTCTTTTATTAAGTTCGTTTTCTACAGACATTTTTATAGTCTTGTTAACGGTATTATTTAAGGTACTTTTGCTTTCCCACTCTAACACTATTCTCTTCTATCTTATTAATCTTGAATCTTCTATTATATATTTTTTTTCTTGTTTTGTCTTTTTCTCTATAATTTTATTTTTCTTTTTAGTTTATGCTTTGCTTCGTATTTACTTGTTTATTTTTATTTTCCATTTTGTTTTTATTACCTATGTATTACTCTTGTATATCTTCTCCTTTTTTTGTTTTCCATAAATTTTCTCTTTTCTATAGAAGCTAAACAGTCTCGAACGTTCTAAAATGTTGGACACCATTTTAACTTATTCTAATAACTCCAGTGGCGAAACAATACGCTTGGCATAAATTCCATGTCGTTTATCCTCTTTGTGTCATTTAAAGTAATACATTTCGCTTTTCTACTAGAAGCATTCTCTAGTTTAAGCCTTCTGAAAGTCATTATTAGTATAATATATAACAAAATGTTACAACAAAACAATCAAGTTAATAAACGTAAACCAAGAAAGAAGGAACGAGAAAAAAAAAGAATTAAGAGCGGAAATGAAGGCAATGAATGGGAAAATAAGTGCAAGGAGAAAAAGGTAGAAAACTTAAAAACGTTGGAAATAAACGAAAACAAATAAATAAAAATTTAGGTTCAAGATATGTATCATTTAAGATAAGGTTGGAAGCAAAAGTGAAAGAAGCTAGAGGGATAAAGGAGAAATAGTATTGATAAAGGTAGAAAATGTAAAAAAAAATTAGAGATATTACAGAAACAAAAAGAAGCTATTAGTTACAAGAATCTATATTAATGATGATAGGACAAAAATGAAAGATATATACAAACAAAGATAATGGCATAGGCAAAAGATAGAGAAAAAACAAGAAAAAGCGGTGAAAATAAAATGAAAAAATGAAAATGTGGGTGGAAGTGGAACGAAGATGGATAGAGAAGGAAGGGAAAGTGAGAAAGTGGACAGCAAAACTTCAAAGTATGAGAGATAAAGCAAAAAGAGGAGAACTGAAAAAAATGGGAGGGAGTAAAAAGAAAGGAAATTTTGGAGATATATAAGGAGTTTTCAAATGGTAGGTCTGGTAGAAACATGAATAGTAGAGAAAGATTGGGAAGAGTGAAAAAATAGAAGAATTTACATAGCACATACAGTTTGCGGTAAAACAAAAATGAGAGAAGGAAACCATAATAGAGTTAATAAAAACTAATATAGAAACAAAAAGAGAAAAGTATGAGATAATAACAATTCATGGAAAATAAATGGAAACGACTAAAAAGCAGAAAAAGTAATCAAAGAAAGAAATAACAAATAGACAAGAAAGAAAATTGATAAATTTTTGTGACGAAAAAAAATGAAAAGGACGGAAACATGGAGGATAGATGGAAGGGGAATACTCGTTTATTGTAGGAAGAGGAGAGTTGGTAATAGACTATGTAATTACAAATAAAAGTTTAAAATTGGTGAAAGTGAAGGTTCTGTCAATTAACCGTTAGAAGGGTCCTTGGTGGGAGAAGGAGAAGAAGATAAAGAAAAAAGAAAAGAGTGGAGAGAAAGGAAGATATGGACGGAAGCAAGTATAAACAGCTACAAGGAAAACAAAACTCAGAAAGTGGAATACATAGATATCCAAGATTTTAAGGCAAATGGAGGAAGCTACAGAAGAAAAAAGTATAGAGTGAGAACAAAAAATTGGGAAAACGAAATAAATGGTGAAATGGGGAGTGCCAGAAAGCAAAAACAATTGAGGAGAGGAAGAAGAAAATACAAAAAGGAAAAGTAAAATGATGAATATAGTTAGTTCCAAGAAGAATGTGTAAAAGGAAGAAAGAAAACAAAATAAGGCTAAAAAGAGGGATTGGAAAATAAGAAACAAGGGAGAAGTTTAAAAGTCATGGGAAAAAGATGAAAGAAAAAAGAACAGAGACAAAACAGAACGAAAGAAAAATGGGGAAACATTGTAAGAATGAGTAGCAAAAAATTGAGAGAAGAAAGAGGTAAGGGCCAAATAAAATAAGATAGACTGAATGAGAAGAGATGGTAGGTATTCGAAAAGTTGTGGATCGAAGTGAGGAGAGGCAAGAAATAGAGATGGTGGATGAGTATAAATACGATATACGCTGAGGTACGACAATAGGGATGAAGAACAGATTAAGAAAATAAACTAATAAAGGAAGGTATAGAAGAAAGAACATTTGGAAAAGAAGAAAACGTGGATATTTGAGAGAATAATGAAAAGTGGGTTGATGTATAGAGCGGAGGTGTAGGGAAGGACAGAGTAGGAGAAACAGAATAAAAAAAAAGTATTGAAAGTAGACGCTAGAATTGGAGAAGGAAATATCAAGTTATATAGTCAAAGAGAAACTAAAGCTGGAAAAGATATTGACGCAGGCAAAAAAGAGCTCCATAAGACATGAAGAAACGATGGAAGACAAGAAAGAAAATAAGATATTGTATAAATGTTGGATTGGAATTTATTCGTAGGTTATCTCCGTGGACTATCCTTTCTTTGTTGAAGGATTTACACTTTTTATTATCCTTTGTTACTGTTTATTTGTATTTGTCGAAGATAACTACTACCAAAACTTTAACTCCATTTGTCGGTATGAGGTTTCCGATACATCTTATCGGAAAATTATTTTATTGTGCAAACTGACGTGGGTTCTAAGACATTCAAAAACCGCTTATGGTGACGCAGTTGCATAGACTGCATACCTCACTCTTACTTTAATAAAGGGTTGGTTTTAGTCTCTGATAGCGTTGCATATCATTTTTTAGTTAAATATAGCATCGATTGCCCTTTCTATTTTTTATTTAATTGTTTTGCATTTAGAAGTCCTTAAAATGGCCGCGTCTATTGAAACGATCTCTTCAAAGAATACTTTGAAGGAAAATCCAAACAGTGAATTGCTATCTTACGATTTAAACACTATTACGTATGGAACCGCTGCAGCGAGCTTTTTGGCTATTCGCAGTTTATTTCAGTTAGGAATTGAGTGACCTCTTAACGGGCTGCAACAACTTACAAGACGCTGAATTAATTTGTAAAAAACTACCTAAAATTCTTGTATCAGGATGCTTTAATCTGCGGAAATGGATGTCGAACGATTCACGCATTCTAAATATTATCGACTCGTCTAAGATACATCAGAAACTTTGGCAAAAATAAATGTACAAAAACGTTAGGTCTCTCTTAGCAGGCCGATACATACTCCTTAATGTTTACGATCCCTAACCATATCGATGCAAAAATTACAAAAGATCAATATTGTCAGAGACTGCACAAATCTTTGGCCCTCTTGGTCTGTTATGTCCATGTACAATCATACAACAATTGTGGCTCTAAAAAATAGGTTGGGATAAATCTATTCCGTTGAGTATACATAAAAATAGTTGTAATTCCGTTCTTCTCTTGCTGACTTAAATAGTCTAAAAATATCACGTCACGTAATCAAGGCCAGAGTCGCTTCATTGAAGTCGCTAACGATACCTAGGCTGGAACTGTGCGGAGCATTGCTTCTTACGCGAATAGTAAAAATTGTTGTGAAGGATTTAAGCCTACAATTAGCTCCTTGCTATTTATGGACTAACTCGATGATCGTCCTTGGGTGGATAAATGCTCCACCGCATCTTTTAAAAACCTGTGTGGCTCATCAAGTTGCTGAAATTCAGTTTTTGCCTATCAAAACTTCCTGGCTACATGTTCCTACTCAAAAAAATCCATCCGACTTACTGTCACGAGGATTGTCCCCCTCAGAAATATCAAGCTGCACTCTCTGGTGGAACGGACCACGATTTCTTCTTTCTGATTCTTCAAATTGGCCCGGTCTGCCACCTAACAAGGTGAATCTACCGGAATTAAAGGACAGTGCTAAGATTTTTTTTAGCTTCAGAAAACTTTGTTTTCCTTTTAAGCGTTTTACATCTTTCGCAAAACTCGAAAGAGTTGCTGCTTATTGCCTGCGTTTCATTTTCAACGCCTCCAACTTAGGGAATATGCGTAAAACTTCCCATCTCTCCATTAAGGAGATAAATAATGCTCGCACTGCCCTAATTAAGATAGTTCAAAGTAAAACTTTTGCTCCTGAAATCAGCAATATTAATCAAACCAAACCATTACCCTCAAGCAGCAAAGTTACGAGTTTAACGCCTTTCATAGACAACGATGGGATCATGCGTGTTGGAGGACAATTGCAAAACTCCTCATACAATCTTGATAAGAAACATCCCATTTTGCTCGATAGTAAACATATTTTTACACAACTGTTGATGAAACAAGAACATTTAAGATTGCTGCACGCCGGTCCCCTATTGCTCCTTTCTTCAATTTGTGAGACCTATTGGCCTGTTCGAGGCAAAAACCTAGCCAAATACATCGTCCGTAACTGCTTACATTGCTTTCGTGCTGCACCCAGAACGGTGGAACCAATGTTGGGCTGCCTACCGAAGGACAGAGTTTCTCAAAATTTTCATTTTAATGCTATGGGCATAGATTATGCTGGCCCATTTATAATCAAAGATAGAAAGGGGCGGGGTGCGAAAACTTCTAAGTGCTACATATGCATTTTCATTTGTTTGACAATCAAAGCAATTCATATAGAGCTTGTGAGCGACTTGTCAAGCAACTCATTTTTAGCAGCTCTTAGAAGATTTGCTGCACGGCGAGGAAAACCATTCAAAATCTACTCCGACAACGGCACCAATTTTGTCGGTGCTAATAAAAAATTGAGTGATCTATGCAAATTTTTAAACACACACAGTGTTGAATTGTTAGAGGCTGCAAGCCTATATAATATAGAATGGCATTTTAACCCACCTCATGCTCCTCACATGGGAGGAATTTGGGAGGCTGGCGTTAAAAGCGTCAAGCATCACTTAAATAGGGTGGCTGGCAACGCATTATTTACATTTGAGGAATTCAGTACTTTGCTTGCTCAAAGCTATTTTGAATTCCCGGTCATTGTCCCATCTTTCTTCACACCTATAACCCCGGCTCACTTCATAATTGGGAGGCCTATGGTGTCTGTTCCCGATGCACAATTAGAATCCGTGCCCATCTGCCGCTTAAGCAGTTTGAGCAAATACAGCAAATCGCTCAGCATTTTTGGTCCCGATGGCATCGCGACTACATTGGCCAGTTGCAGCAACGCACCAAATGGTCCAGTTGCAAAAATATAATAGAACTGGGACAACTCGTGCTGTTAAAGGAAGATGGTATCGCTCGTATGCGGTGGCGTTTAAACGTATCATCGATTTGTGCCGTGGACGCGACGGAATCTCTCGAGTGGCAACTATAAAAACAGCTCAGGGTTCTGTGCGCCGTACAACGTCAAAATTGTGCCCGTTAGCCTCAACGTTTTAATCACATATTGGTTACAGTTTGCGACAAAGATTGTGTGCGCGAGTGAGGTTTCAAATCTTTGTACTTATTTGTGTTGCTCATATTAACGTTTTATCTGCGTTTTAGGCTAGTTTTTTTTGTTTTAATGCTTTGTTCTTAATTTTGCTTATGAATTTGTTATTGAAAATCTGTAGATTATTCAAAGAGGGCGGCATGTTTAGATTACAATCACCTTGAGTATATTTTCTTTAGTTACTTTTAATACTGTTAGCGCCATCTATTATTTGACGGATGATCATCCCCTCTCACATTTGTAACGAATAGAGAATATTTTTTCCTTTCAACCCCGTGCCTGGGGTATGTATCTAGTTGTTGCTGGGCGAACATGTATGTACGACGACGTTAAAATAAACATTTGTTAAGTTAAAACCAGTGCAATTTAATATTTTTTGAACAACAATAAAAAAGGGCATTTGCGTCCATCAACCCAAAAATGCAAACAAACAGTTGTTATTCAATTGCTTTTGAGTTATGACTTTACGGGATATTTTTTTAAATGGCAACCTTTTAATGTTGTACTACTATTCAATAGAATTTTTTTTCTCTTTATAATGGCCTAAAAATTTTTTCGGTAGTATTAAATTTCTTCGAGGAATTTCCGGTTAAAGTTAAAGTATTTACAATTAATTAATTTCCGATTCGTAAACGATACAGCCATAATAAACAAAAGCGAAGCTATAAACAAAAGCGTTATCACTAAGGCTAAATTTGTTTGTTTGCGCAGTGGCGGCTTGTCCATATGGTCATTTGGTCAATGACCTCCCAAAATTTTGACAATATATAAAAAATATTCATTATTACGTGTTTTATTAAAATAGGTAATTAAGTTGCAAGTACAATAACTTAAAATTTATCGGCCGTCGTTCGTAATTCATCCTCTTCAACATTGGGCTGGCGGTGCGAATTGTCCTCATTGAATTAGATCTACCAGGAAAAACTCGAAAAACGTGCAGCGCCCGAATAAACGCGAACGTCCGAAACAATAATCAATTTTGGGTCATGAGCCGGATCCCGCAGTTTACGTTGACTTCGTATAGGGTGTACAACTACGCTCGATTTTTGATTCGATTTTCGCGTGTTTTAAATCAATTTAAGAATTTATATTGATATGTTTTACTGTTGATGTGTTGTTTTGTAAAAATACTATTTTTGATTCGCGTGTGCATGCGCTATAATAGAAAATGTCGGTAGTGCAGAAAATTAAACAACTAAAAGTGCTAACAAACTTAATTTTACAAAATTAGTTGAGTTCAAGGCAAATGGTCGTCCTTTGCCAGAACTAAGTTTACGACAAAGTAGCAAAGACAAAAATAAAGATGTTCATCGAAACTTTCGAAAGGTAATGTACGATTTAGCTAACTGGATATGTGGTTGTGAAGTATCAAATGTATTTTACCGTTTTGTTGGTTTATTATTTTCTAAAGACTCGTCAGACTCGCTATAGTGCAAATCCGGTGTAAGAGATTTAAAACATTTAAAAGAGGAAATAAAAAAATATGCTTCGTCTGCAGAACACATGAAATGCTCGGTAAATTTTGCAACCGTAGGAAATGTTGATATTCGTACACAGCTAGACAATGCTTACAGAAAATCCCTTAGAGATTTTAATGAGAATTGTAACTGCCGCGCGCGAGTTGAAAAAGAAATGAAAAGAAAAATCGGCGTTTTTATTAGGTAGAATGGAAAACCGGCTTTTCTAATTTTATCCTTTAAATTAGGAAGCTAAAATAAAAAAATTGCCTGTCCCCGAGAACTTGGAAAATTTTATATTATTTTTTTTCATTTGTACGCTGCCACCATTCCAAGCCTTAGGGCTGTTTTTCCCACCTACCTTTGCGGCGGCTAACTGGCTTGCACCCCGGAGTCTCTTTTCTTGGAAAACGTGATTCGCACGGCTTAAAGATGGAGTAGAAACTCCGATGCGTGTAAGTTCTTTGCGATAAAAAAAAAAAAAAAACAAGGGTGAAAACTAAACCTAATTTATTTTTGGATTTTCCTCTCTATCAGCTCACAACCATACAAATCAATGTTAATTGCCGAAAACTACGATTGCGTAGCTTATGGACTTTGACGCGATTAAAGAAATTACTCTTACCTTATCGTATTGTATAATAATAATCCTAATATGTCACCCTCACAATAAAATATAAAAGACCAATCTGAATAATCCACGCGAGATCTACGCGCCCGTGTAGAAGTTAAAAGAAAAACAAAGACGTTCCGCCCGTAATTATTTATCCGCGTTTGCACAATTAAATTGTCACAACACAACAAATCATACGTACAATTGTACCCGCACGCAAACTAATTATTCCCAAATCTCGTTCAAAGATTTTC